>JASAMX010016807.1:0-16698 GCA_030248175.1 Microlaimidae sp. YZB2_3
GCAATTGTTTGATAAAATTAAGCTTGTTTTTTAAAGTGAAAATTATACATAGTGTACTACTATTTTTTGCCCGCACAATAGTTTTTGGGTGTTAAATTTACCGCCAAAATCAGGATTTAGAGTGTTCCAAACCTTTTTTCCTTCACTTCGTGTTTTCGAAACCCCCGAAAAACTCAAGGATTTGTACGGAAAATGCAATATCGCCAGAAAAAATGTTCACAAAAAAATAAAGTACTGCACGAATCTTATCATTCAAGGTATCAAATCAGAGTAGAAAGTAGCCGCTTTAAGTGTATATTTTGTAACTTAAAATTTTATACCCATTGCATTGAGTAGGGTATCTGACATAATTTCGGCCAGGCCTTAATTTGGCCACCAATTTAGGGTGTTAAAAAATTGGCTTATTTTTAAAACACAAAAGAACTAGCACAACAGTAACTGGATTAATGTTGAATAAAGAGTTTTTGCAAAAGTTTTTTATTTTTGTTATTCTGCATTATCAACATTTTCATACAAAAAGTAAATTTTTTGTGATTTTCTTAATTTTTGCTTTGTGTTTAAAGGTGCGATATACTAAATCATGGTGTATTTTTTTCGCTCGGTTTTTGGTATCAATCGATGCGTCAGGTTTTACTCAGTAAAAAATTGTTTTACAAAAACAATTAATTTTCAGCGGTTATCTAGATAATAGCACCTCATTCTTCCATCAATTTTTTTGCCGCTCAGTCAGCCAAACAACAGTAAATATGTACGCCCGATGAGAGGAAAAAAACCCTGCCAATATTGAACTGAACTCAAAATACATCAAATCGTTTATTTAAAATAAAACATTATAGGCCTAACTGCAATATAATAAATAAAAAGACACAGAAATTAGTATAATTAAAAATTTTGCATCTTTTCATAGCAAAATTTGCATATAAAATATCTTAAATACATCTGAATTTTTACGAGAAAAATGTGTTTGACGTAAGCAGACAAAACACACCGTGGCTGGTGTTTGATAAAAAACAAAAAATTATCTGAAATAACTAAGCGATATTCTTGCTAATATCTGGACAACCGCTAAAAATTAATTTTTTTGTAATACAATTTTTTATTCAGTGAAACCTGACGCATCGATGGATACCAAAATCCAAGCAAAACAAAATGCGCCATGATTTAGTATACCGCACCTTTAAACTGCATCAAATTTAGAACGAAGCACAATATAACCTTAAAATAAAGAAGGAACCAAACCACACCCCCCCCCCCCCCCCCCCTCCCCCCCCCCCCACTCTTTAAGGTTTTTCTACATTTTCATACAAAAAGTTAATTTTTTGTGATTTTCTAAATTTTTGTTTTGTGTTGAAACTGCATCAAATTTAGAACAAAGTACAATATAACCTTAAAATATCTTCTATTTAAGGTTCAAAATTGTTAATTTTTATGTTTTGATATTTTCTTCAAAGTCTTTTGGCAACGCGTTTAACTAACTGCGTATTTTAAGATTCCGTTAATTTCGGCCACCTTAAAATTTAGGTGAAAGAACCTGCCGTTTTTTACTGTTTTTAAATATCATTGTACTACCGTATTTATAAAGAATTTTTTTTGGTCGTTTCACTTTTTTTGACGTTGTTTGAGCCAAAAATAAAAATTCAACAAAAAATACAAGTTATTAAAACTTGTTTTTTTTAAGGTTTTAACATAATTATTTAAAGTTTTGCTAATAACTATTAAAGTTTGCAAACGGGAAAGAATTAAATTATATATACCAAGAACAATACCTAAAGATACATTTGCAACCTTTAAAAATTTTTATTGTTCAGTTTGGCAATAGTTATAGCCAGTTTTTTCTAGGTGGCCAAAGTTAATGGCTCGCGCCTTAATTTTGGCCACAATAAAAAAAGAACTTTAAACGTCCACTGATCTTTAAGTGTAACAGAAATTTTAAAATTTCGCACTGGAATAACAAAAATAGCTATTATATATTTAATATTAAATAGCTATCGTTTGATCTTTAGACCAAATTTTGGGTCGATTGGAAAAACCGGAAAAAGCTTATCCAAAAAAATAAAAAAAGTGGCTGAAATTAAGTCAGTTACCCTAATGTTTCAAGTACAAAATTATCGAAAAAACACCATTTTTAGGGGTCATCTCCTGAAACACTGGAGATATTTTAATGAAAAAAATTTTTGTGAGCAAGGGTAAGATTTTCACAAAAATCATCAAAATCGAAGATAAAAAGTTTGATTCGTTCGGTACTGCACTTTAATAGGAGCACTGTCACAAATCCAATTCTTATAACGCCCTAACCGGTTTAACGTCAAAAAATTATTAAATTTATAGCTTTTTTATTTCAAAAAGTGTTCATTATTCAAGATACGCTAAATAAGAAATGAAAAAAAGAGTATTTTATTAATGTATTGTACTTTTGACATGTATTTTATTGGTGTCATTTAATGATTGTGGACGGTAACAATTTTTTTAAGCAAAATAAATGTCAAAAATTGAATCAGCAGGTCAAACTACTTTAGTAAAAATTAATTAGAAAAGCTCTGCCATCAAAATCTAACTGTGGTGTTCTACCTTAAAATTTTTTGTTTTAATAAATTGAACCCGGTTTTCTGTTTTTGTTTGAGCTTAAATCTCGTAACTGGTATCTTCCTAATAATATTTATGTTTTATTATTACATTAATTTTTTAAAAAAATATTTTTTAGTTTATTATTGTAATGCCTAGATGGTAGATGCTAGATGGATTGTATTTTAGTATTAACTTTGCGTTTTATTGACTTTTGTAAAATTATGCTTACAATTCAAACAAACCTAGAAAGATACAATATAAGAATGTTAACGAATTGTGCTACTGCTAAATTTCTGGGGAATCGAGACCTTTTTTGGGGGAACGCCTTATGGGGAATTGCGACTGCTTATTGGGGAAATGGGAATGGCTTCTGGGGAAATAGGAACGGCTTCTGGGGAAATGAGAACGGCTTCTGGGGAAATCGGAATGGCTTCTGGGGAAATAGAAATGTCTGGGAATTTGAGGCTCTTATGGAGAATCGAGACTGTTTTTCTGTGGGAAATGCGAGGTAGCCAAAAAAAACTGTCTTTTTGACAGTAAATAAACAATTATACTTTTAAATTGGTCGGGAGGGGTGTCATCCTTGCTAGGGGGGGGGAGGGGTCAGACCAGACGGGTCAATCGCAATTCTCCTGTAGTCCTATTTCTTCACAAAATTTTTAGTCCTAATTCCCCATAACAAATTCCCAATTCGCCAGAACGCTGTCTCGATTCCCCAGAACGCGGTCTTGATTCCCCAGAACGCGGTCTCGATTCCCCATAAGGCCGTCTCGATTTCCCATAAAACCGTCTCGATTCCCCAGAACGCGGTCTTTATTCCCCAGAAGCACATTAAAGTTGGCGTTGCATATTTAGAATTACTGTTTTCTTTAAAACTTTTTTTACTATTTTTAATATAATTTTTTGATTGTTATACTAGGTGGGTGTTGTTGTTTCTAAGTATTTTCCGAATTCCTTTCTAAATTTTATTGCTAAATAATTATTTAGGTGCAATATTAAAAAATAAAGCATAAGAAATATAACAAGCATAATGATAATAAAAATCGTGCTTATTACAATTAATAAAACATTTAACATTTAACAAGTTAACAATTACAAACTAAATTTTTTGAAACAACTCAGAATGTCCCATAAGATAAAAAAGCTTCAAAAACCTCAATTTTTAGATAAATATATATATGTGAACTTAAATTTTAACCATTCAATTGGTATGCTTTATAAAAAGAAAAATATTATTCTGGTCGCGTGTCCGGATTTTCTGAAAATGTTCGCAAAACGGCACTTTTTGC
This sequence comes from Microlaimidae sp. YZB2_3, assembly GCA_030248175.1. Taxonomy (NCBI): domain Eukaryota; kingdom Metazoa; phylum Nematoda; class Chromadorea; order Desmodorida; family Microlaimidae; species Microlaimidae sp. YZB2_3. The sequence goes on from JASAMX010016807.1 coordinate 3,855, forward strand.
TGTAGCAAAAAAATGGTTTTTTTAGAGGGTTGCTGTTTTTGTTTTATAAAGCACGACGCGCGACTACAATAGTTTTTCGTTTTATAAAGTGCACAAAAAATTTAACTCTTTTCAGGAGCACTGTCACAAGGTCACAAATCAAATTCTTATATCGCCTGAAACACATTATTCTTCAAACACTGAACCGATTGAGCTGAAATTTAAAAATGCCGTAGCATTGTAGTGGCAGTCCGGTTTGGGCGATATAGGAGTTTGATTTTTGACAGTGCTGTTTTAAAGCATTTTGTAATCCAAAAAAATAGTGTGCTCAATTTTATTTAGTGTTTTTAATTTCTTTTTAATAAAACAAAATTATTTAGAACGCACGTGGACAAGGACGGATAGACTGAGAGGCGGCTAAGTCAGATAAAACATTTATTTTTATTTATTTTTGACATTATTTTAGTGATGTCGTTTGATGATTGTGGAATATAAAAATTTTTCTAAGAAAAATGAATGTAAAAAAATTGAATCAGCAGGTCAAATTACTTTAGTAAAAATTAATTAGAAAAAATCTGCCGTCAACATCTAACTGTGGTGTTCCATCTTAAAAGATTTTTTTGTGTTTTAATAAATTTCACCCGGTTTTCTGTTTTTGTTTGAGGTTAAATCTCGTAACTGGTATCTTCCTAATAATATTTATGTTTTATTATTTTCTTATAAATAATTTCTATAAATAAATAATTTTTTTTATTTTATTATTGTAATACCTAGTTGGTAGATGCTTGATTGATTGTATTTTACGTTTTATAAAAAGTTTGTGTTTTTGCGTTGGCAAAAACGCAAAAACGAAGTTTTTTGCTGAAACTTTGCGTTTTATTTACCGTTGCAAAATTTTGCTTGTAAATATAACAAACCTACAAAGATACAATATAAGAATGTTAACAAATTGTGCTACTGCTAAATTTCTGGGGAATCGAGACCTTTTCTGGGGGAACGCCTTATGGGGAATTGCGACTGGTTACTGAGGAAATGGGAATAGCCTCTGGGAAAATAGGAACGAGTTCTGGGGAAATGGGAACGGCTTCTGGGGAAATGAGAACGGCTTCTGGGGAAATAGGAATGTCTGGGGAATCGAGACTTTTTTTTCTGGGAAATGCGACGTAGCCGACCAGACCACTCTCGAGCTTTGGGAGGAGGGAGGGGGGGCTGGATTTTTTCTAGGGGGAGGGGTCCGAAATTTTGGCAAATGCTATTGGGGGCGTCAAGTTGGCACACACTTGGCACACACTTAGCACACACTTAGCACACACTTGGCACATACTTGGCTCACACTTTGAAAACATTGCTATTTCTTTAATTTTTGAGTTAAAATTAAGCTATAAAAAGTAGAATCGTATATTATTTTACTTACTTTTAGAAGATTTATTAAAAATAATCTTCAAAAACTCTACAAAATCATGAGTTTTTATGAATAATAAAGTGTGTCCTGGCTGTGTGTTAAGTGTGTGCTCACCGAAACCTTGAAATTCTTGCCGAATTATAGACTTTAACACAAGGAAAATGCGCAAAAACATGGAATTAGATGTTATCCTACTAATTATTAAATTTAAATAAATTTTAAAAAAACCTTTAAAATAGATGTATTAAACTTATCGGTGTTCTTAGGGCTGGTTCATACTTATGACAAAACGTCCTTTGGACAAAGTCCAAAGGACAATTTTATAAAAACCAAAACGTCCTTTGGACAAGCCAAAACGTCCTTTGGACTTTTGCCTTTGGACGAAGTATGAACGCTACTTAGAATTTGTCCTTTGGACAAAGTCCAAAGGACAAAATCCAAAGGGAAAAGTCCAAAGGACAAAAGTATGAATACATTGTCTTTTGGATTTTGTCCTTTGGACTTTTCCCTTTGGACTTTTACCTTTGGACTTTGTCTAAAGGACGTTTTGTCATAAGTATGAACCAGCCCTTACTGTAAGCTAAGTGTGTGCTGGCAGTGTTTAGTGTTTATTGGTACGTACAGCAAAAAAAAACCCGGCAAACTGGAAAGTACACCGACACCATCCACCGACACCGACCAAAATCTACCGTAATCTACTGTACGACTTTATCTTATGCATTTCAAACTCATGAACTCATCGTGAATAGACCGACGAGATGTTTAAAAGACGGAGTTTTCTGAAGACAAGTTGTAGAAGACGAGATGTTGAAAGACGTATTGAAAAAGACGAAATTTCTGGGAACCCAAATTTTTTTGTTTCTTCTTTCGAAAAGACGTGTTTGTTCTGTTCTTCTTTCGTTGTTGTTTCGCTGTTCTGTTTTTCTGTTCTTCTTGCGGTTTTCATGTAGAATAATTTACAGTATACGTAGAAAAATTGTCACGTAGATTATTCAACAAATTGTAGATTATTCCACAACGCGTTGTGGATTTTTTTACATGATAAAAAATTAGTTGTGGATTTTTTTACATGATAAAAAATTTTCACCGAGGAATAATCTACCTATAATTTGAACAACTGTTTAACACACAGTCGGACATTCTCTACTCTTATGCATTCTTGTCCACGTGTACCACTTAATTATCGATTTGACACATATAAAAGTAAAACACGTGTATAAAACATTCTTATACCCTAAATTGGATTCTTAAACCTCATTTTTAGGGTTATTTTTAAAATTAAAATTTTCTGTAAGGAGTTATAATCCCATTTATGCCAAAAAATTTGTCTATTTTTGCCATGTACAATTTATATTGTTAAAGAAAATTCTTCATTAGATTAAGGATTTAAAAAAACTCAAAAGTATATTTTTAGAGTTCCAAGACTGGTAGTCTTAAATATATTTTAAAATTTTTTCTAGTGCCTGCCGATTTTGTATGGCTGGCAACCGGTTAAAAATGTGTTAATTTTCAGTTTGAAAAAAATCGGGATTCTTTAAAAACGCACAATCAGACCTGGACATTGTGCATCCAGGTGTCTTATTGAGGGGGCAATTCCAAAATGTGGGGGCACAGGGAGCAATATTTTGAAACAGGGGAAGGGCAATACAGCGGAGGGGCAAGCAGGGGAGAAAGCGAAAAAAAGAAGAAAACAAAAAAGGACAAAGAAGCGAAATTTAAGTATGGTTTAGGATAACTAAAATTAAGCGATTAACTAAGTTTAAATTAGCTTTTAAAAACCAAATAAATTAGCTTTTGTTGTCCATGTTTTTGGTGGTCCCTGTTACCATCAAATTTTTAAATTTTTTAGACAGTTTTAAATTTTTCAGACTTTTAGTAATGTAGAAATGTAGTTTTTAATTTATTTTATGCCAAACAATTTTTTTTTCCTAACAGCACAAATTGTGCATTAGGTACCAAAAATAGACAATTTTTTAAGTATACATTAAGTCAAGCCATACATAAGCTCAGAGAGCGGGGTTACATTTAACCCCCTTAAATTATAAGATGGGGGGAGCGTTTAACACCCTTTACTCACAAATTGGGGGAAAAACGTTATCCCTCAATTGTGGAAAAATGAAAAAAAAATCTTCTTAAAATGACTTCTAACTGTCTCAAAACTTAAGTTTGACGTCAAAATGAATGTTGAAGCAATAAAAAGCTTGAGTCACAAATGCAATAAAAAGGGCTCTTGATGTAAAATTAGCGTTTTTATCTATTTTTCCTTCAAAATTGAAAAACGATATGGGTATTATGGGACCCCCCCCCCTTAAATCTTAAATTTTAAGGGGGATGTCCAAAGTACCCAAAATCCTAGGGGGAGGTATTGGCAGTAATCAGGATTTTGAGAGGTGTAAACCCAGACCTGTGGACGGTCTGGAAATGCCCCCCCGCTTTATTGGGGGATTTGCCCCCCCCCGTTTTATTCCTCCCCCCCCGCCAAAAAATGAAAAAGTACCCTAAAACTATAAAGTACCTCAAAATTGACCTATTATGACGCCATCATCGTGAATTTTTTGCAGTTTTTAGCCTATTTCAATGTATTTTAAGCCATTTTAGACCTATTTTTACCTTATTTTCACTTTTTTTGTCCTTTTTTCCCTTTTTCCTTCTTTTTTTCTCTTTTTTTTCTTTCTCCCCTGCTTGTGTCCCCATTTTATTGCCCCACCCGTTTCAAAAAAAATTGCCCCCCATGTCCTCCCGTTTTGGAATTGCCCCCCCCCAATAAACCCCCCGGGGGGGGGGCAGAGCACAGGTCTGTAAACCCCTAATCTTTCCCCTCTGCCCACTTATGTTAACACTATTTTTGTAACACTTACTAAAAAATTTTGTTTCCTATCATATTCTATTTGTTTTGCTGGAAAATAAATCTGTAATCCTAGGAATCCCTTATTAACTGATGTAATTCCATAATAGTTTAAATGAGATTATTTTAAAATAAAGTTCATAATAATATTTATTATTAAAGGTATGGCTCCTGCTGAAACGGATACCGAAGGCAGAGACATCAACCTGCACATTCCGCAGTTTATCTCCAAATCACCTTGGTATCTTGGCGAACACGGCCCCACCCTCAAACACCAAAGACCCCAGGACCGCCAGAAACTCTTCTCTGGCGTCGAAGATTGGTATTACTGTGAAGTTATGGCTAAAGTGCGTTTACAATTTGTTTGCATACCTTATATTAGCATAAATTTGTATACGCTCAAGTGTGTTTACAATTTATTTGCCTACTCCATGTGTGCATATATTTGCTTACCCTAAAGTGCGTTTACATTGTGCCTTTTATGTTGCTAGACTGGAATAAGTTTTCAGATGAATATATTACGCTAACAGTGCGACTGGGTCAGGCGATAATTAAAAGTATATAGCTTAGCCATAGGTGGGCAGCCTCCGGGATTTTTTTGGGAGGGGGGGTACCCAACCCCAAAAATTTGGCGGGGGGGGGACCCCCAAAAAATTTTTTATATTTTTAAAATGTTTTTTTCACCTCATAATCATTTTTTGTTATAAAGAAAATTGACTGGGAGCATATCCATTTCAGGTGGTGCAAAATATAAAGCTATAAACAAAATCAAAATTTTTGTCCAACTAAATTAAATCCTGTCTTCCCTACAATGTAGCCGAAAATTCTTTTGGGTTATATATTTTTGATATAAACAATGATATTATAATAACTCTCTATAATAAGATTTATTGTAATAAGATTATAATAAAATATAATAATAAACTATATTAAGATTTATTGTATACATCTCCGGTTATATATTTTTGATATAAACAATGATATTATATTAACTCTCTATAATAAGATTTATTGTAATAAAATTATAATAAGATATAATAATAAACTATAATAAGATTTATTGTATACGTCTCATGAATGGACTTAACCATAATTTTGTAAATAAAATCTACAAAATTGTTTTTTGTGCTCAAGAAGTCTTCATTTTTTTTAAAATAACAACTCAGGATTAAAATAAGGAATCTTATTAAAATAGAGTTTTAATAAAATCTTAAAATATAAATAATGGCGAAAATTTTTAAAATATACACTTAAAACTTATGCTTAAAAATTGTCTCCAGAATCTTATAGTTATCTTATATTAAAAATAAAAATCTTATAGTTATTATAGTTTTAATTTTGTTTTTTAATCTAATTCTTACACAAAATGTTTATTACATAAATAGCAGTATGGAGCCGAGCGTCCACCGGGGGATTTGGGGGTGCCCCCCCCCCAACCGCCGGAAGCAAAAATTTTAGGAAATATGCACTAAAAACTGTTTAAAAATTGTGTCCAGCTAATCATATGGCAATAGTTTTACATGAGTTTCGATAACCTAAAGCTTTATTAATTTGTTTATTACTGTGGTGGGAGCACTAATTCAACGCAAGGTGTCGGCCCGGGGGTCTGGGGTGTGTGCCCCCAGCCGCCGGAGGCGAAAATTTTTTTATATAAGCACTAGAAATTGCTTAAAAATTGTCTCCAGCCAATCATATAAGCATAGATTTACTTTTGTTTTTATAACCTAATTCCTAAACAATTTGTTTGTTACAGCTTTAAATTAGTATGATGTTAAAATTTTGTACTATATCCAAATAAGGTGTTTTCTTAATTCTAATAATATTAAGAAACAACCTGATTTATATATAATTGGCTAAATTATTTAAAAATATTCGCGACTGCAAGGGGCTTGTAATTTATAAGCAAAAAGTGCGGTTGAACAAATAAAAAAAAGTTTCACCTTCCCGCGAAGCGGGGAAAATTTTTACATTGTGTAATGTTAAACATCCACTGCAACATGCCGAGAGAAACAAAGGATGATCAAATTGCCAGACTGGAAGCTGAGAATGCGGACCTCCAGCGAAAACTGATGGATTTGGAGAAAAGATTCGCCAGGATGGAGGAAGAACGAGCTCCTGGTGTCAACACCGACTTGGTCGCATCCATCTGTGAACGTGTTCTGCAGCGTCTTCTTCCTATGATTGACAGTTATTTTAAGCGCATGGAGATACAAAGAGAACATGAGACGATGCTGGTCGTATCTGGCCTACCGGAGAGCGATTCCTATGATGATGAAAAAGAGAATGTGACCGAGTTATTAAAGACTCTGGATAGTGGCGATACGGGAGAGGTCACTCCAGTTGAGTTCTTCCGTATCGGAAGAGCTGGTGACCGGCCAAGGCTCCTAAAAATAAGATTATTAAATAAACATTTCAGAAATAGAGCTGTACGTTCAGGAGGACGACTAAGGGGGGTCACTAAATTTGATAAAGTTTATGTAAGGCCGTCACTGAATGAGGAACAGCGAGTCTGTCAAAAGGAGTTGCTTGGCAAACTTCGGGAGCTTAGAGAACAGAACAAGAAGGTTTCACTTCGGTATTCTGCTGATGGTGATCCCTTTTTGTTCGACATCACTCTCAAGGCTGCCCTAAATGTTTCAAAATAGGATATTGTGCGACTTAATTATCATTGTTGTAGTAAACTAAAACTTATACCTAGTATAAAAATTTTGTGTATGAATGCAAGAAGCCTTGCTAACTCCTTAGATGAGCTAGATGTTCTGATTTCAGGAGACGACTGTGCCTATGGTGATATCGATATCTGCTTTATTTGTGAAACATGGCTCACTGAAACAACCACTGACCAAATGATTTTAAAAAACAGAAAATTTAATGTTTATCGAAGGGATCGACAGCAGCGGCGGGGAGGTGGAGTAGTTCTATTGATTAAAAATATTTTTAGAGTAGTTGAAGTTGAAATGGTGGAAAAGTACAATGCAATAGAACTAGTAGCGGTTGACATTTTTCTACAAAAATCATCTAAACTGAGATTCATTGGTATTTATAGAGAACCTAGTACTAGCAAAGAAAAAGACAATCTAATATTTGAGCTAATCAGGAACTTAACAGAAAACTTTGTAGGAACCATTGTTTTTACTGGAGATTTCAATCTGCCAGGGGTAGATTGGTCTTCAAATAAAATAACTTCAAACACGCAAAATGAAAATAATTGGTTTGAGTTTCTTATTGAGCTAGGTATGTATCAGCTTGTTTCACAACCAACTCGTGGGAATAATTATCTGGATCTTTTGTTTACAAACGATAGAGAAATTTTCAATAATGTCACTGTTGCGCCCAGTTTTTCACAATCAGACCATGACACTATTTTATCTGAAATTAATCTTAAATTATTTGACAGTCCTAAAAATAAGATTCAAAACTACATACCTGATTTTTTAAAAGCAGATTATGATATGCTAAGTTTATACTTATCTACAATCAACTGGAAAATATTATTTGAGGAATGTGGCACAGTAGAAAATGCTTGGCAGAGATTCAAGGATATTTTGTTGTTAGGAATCAATAGACATGTCCCTGGAAAAAAATTATTTACAAACAAAAAAAAATTGTACAATATCCAATACAAATAAGAAAACTACAAAATCAAAAGAAAAAACTTTGGCATAAGCGTAATATTGATGAAAAATCAAGATCAGAGTACAAAAAAATTTGCAAAGTATACAAAAATAAAGTTAGAGATTTTAACACTAATAAAGAAACAAAAATTTTAAATTCTGGGGGTTTAAACAATTTTTATAAATTTGTTAATAGTAAAATCAAAACAAAACAAACTATCCCACCAATTAAAAGAGACGATGGGACATTTGTAACTGAAGACTTTGAAAAAGTTGAACTTTTCGGAAAATATTTCTTCTCTGTTTACAGAGGAGGAGAAAACACTTCCCCAATTTTAAACCCCCCAAAAATTGGAAAGTGGGACAAAAGGGTTTTCAACAAAAAAGGTATTTAAGGCCCTAAAAAATCTCCAAAACAATTTTTCTCAAACACCTGACTTTTTTCCAGATTATTTTTTAAAACGCTTGGCTAAAGTTACTGCTGAACCTTTGGCAATAATCTTTCAGATGTCTTTTGATTTTGGAGAATTACCGCTTGATTGGAAAATAGCTTTATTAAACTTACTGTTTAAAAAAGGCACTAAAAGACTAAAAGAAAATTATCGTCCAATTTCACTTACATCTTTTTCTTGTAAACTAATGGAACAGCTTGTCAAAGAAGAAGAACTGCTTGTCTTTTTCCATATCATTTTGTCAAGGTTTCAACATGGATTTAAGGCAAAATAGGTGGGCAGCCTCTCGGTTTTTGGGGGGGGGGTCAAATTTTAGGGGGGTGTCTGGCAAGACCCAAATTTTGAGGGGGGGTGTACCCTAAAATGGGCTTAAAACGCGTAAAAAACGTAAAACAAGCTTATAAATGCTTTAAAACAGTGTAAAATTGAAATAAAACCTTATTGCAACTTACAAAATTGTATTTTTTAATTCTTTTATTAATAATGTGTTTAAATATTCTTATAATTAGATTAGAAATCATAGTTTTTTTTTAATAATTACGTAATAATAGAATAATAATATTATTGTCTTGATTATAAAGTCAAGTATCACAAACTTTTTAATCCATAATCTTATATTTAATTAAAGATTATATACATACATGGGCGTAGCCAAGGGGGGGGTCTAGACACCTCTTTTTGGTCGGCAAAGGGAAAAATTTGGGGTTAGACAGACCCCCCTTTGGCAGTGGCGTGCCCAGGATTTCATTTCGGGGGGTGGTCTGGGGACCCTACTAACCCTGAAGGGGGTCTGGGGGGCGGTAGCCCCCCAGATATGAGGGGGGGTCTGGGGGGCGAGAGCCCCCCAGCGGGGTCAAGGGGCGGAGCCCCTTGTCAGGGGGGTCCGGGGGGCAGAATGCCCCCTGTGAGAGAAAACTTTTAATTTAAGGCGCTAAAATACACTTGAAATTTTAATTACAGATGATACTTATTACAAAATTTAAGGTTTCTTATAAATACACACTTAAAACATGTGTTTAAAACGTTAATTAAAGGATAATAGTGTTTATAGTAGTTTTATTAAACTGTATACCTTAACTACTGAACGGGATAATCGATTTGTAATCGAAAAACTAAGATAAATTGTCAATTAAGAATTAACTCTCCGCGCGAAGCGCGGAAAATTTTTTTTAGTCGTTTTATAACACTTAAAAATTTTTCTCCGGGAGGCGAATTTGGGGGGGGGGGTCCCCGGGTACCCCAAATTTAGGGGGGGTGTCAGCAATATCCAAAATTTTGGGGGGGGGTATAACCCCCCCAACCCCCCCCCCTGCCCACCTATGTTGGTAGGTGGTCTGAGTTGAGTGCATGTAGTGTTTGCCATGAGTGAGTATTGTTGATGTTTGCTGATATTGTTGTGATGCCTGGAGATGTTTGTTGTTGATTTGTTGCTATTGGTTTGCGTGTTGGTGTGTTTGTGTTGAGTATTGTGTGTTTTGAGTTTATGGTGATGTCCGCTACTGGCACCTTTTTTGTTGTTGTTGTTCATTGCCATCGCATTAGGAGATATCATCCAGGAATCTGACCGCATCCACTGGTTTTTACCATAGATCTTCTAATTTGAGCATCGTTGGATGTTGAGGGCATATAAAAAGGTGTTTGACGTCATAAGGTTTGTCCCTACAGTGGGGGAATTCATTCTTAATGGAGTTGTTAACTTTGGATTTGAACAAGTTGAGGCGGTGGCAATGTCCGGACCTAAGTTGTGCCAGGAAGGTTCTTGACTTCCTGGGGAGTTGTTGCTTGCTTATGTTGGTGGCGGTTTTTGTTTTAATAGCGCGTTAGGTTGGAGTTGTGAAATGTTTTCTTTGACAAAATATGAGTGAATGTTTGATTGGATGATTTTTTTTGTAAGCATGTGGTTGTAGAAACTTTTTGCTATTGGTCCAAATTATGTTTCATCTCTCTTGGTCTATGATCATTGGCTGTGATTCTGTTAGATGGATGTGTTGGCTGCTTGGTTTTTGCTAAAAGTTGAAAGAAGGTTGATGTGATTTTCTATTGGTAGGACTTTAGTCTCTTGATGAAGATGGTCGGTTGGGGCCATTTTGTGGCAGTCAGTTGCTATTCTGAGAGCTGTGTTTTGTGTTGTTTGTAGTTTTTTAAGATGAGATTTTGCTAGATTGGGTGACCATACTGGGGCTCCTTAGTTGAGAATTGGGCGTCCTATTGCTTTGTAGGAGGCAACTATTGTTTCTTTTTGTTGGCCCTAGTTGGTGCCAGTCAGGGCTTTGAGAATGTTATTGTGCCTGGATGCTTTGTTGTTTATGTTGGTGGCATGGTTACTGAATGTTAGTTGGGGAATTTGAGCAGTAAGACCGTTGACAAGTATCGACAGTACTGTCGATGACAGTATAAATGAGTCACAGTCGCATATATGTTATACGCACTTTGGCTTATGTTGTAATAGGAGGGGGCAGACCTGTGCACGGCTGAAACCTCCTCCTCGCTTTATTGGGAGGGCTATTTGCCGTCCCCTCGATTTATTGCCCCCCGCTAAAAAATGAAAAGGTACCCTAAAATTATAGCGCCATTTTTAAAGTATAATGACGCCATCATCGCTAAATTTTTGCAGTTTTTAGCCTATTTCAATGCATTTTAAGCCATTTTAGACCTATTTTTATCTTATTTTTACCTTTTTTGTCCTATTTTTACCTTTTTTGTCCTATTTTTACCTTTTTTCTCCTTTTTTTCACTTTTTTTTCTTTCTTCCTTGCTTGCCCCCCCATTTCAAAAAAGTTGCCCCCCAATAAAACTCGGGGGGGGAGCAGTGCACAGGTCTGGTAGGGACCATTACGCAGAACGCGTTCAAGATATTTTTTTCATTATTTTACACATTGGAAACGTGTACTGCGAAATGATCCCTACTATTACAACATGAGACTACACAGTGCGTATAACAAATATGTGACTGTGCTACTCATTTTGAGATTTCGAACAGCGCACATTACCTATAGAATACATCACAGCCCCGTGCATTTGTTTTAACAAAAAAATCGCATGTCTGAAGGCTGATTGTAAAATTAATATTAGGTTTTTTGACACAAACCTAAAATAAAAAGTCGTTATTATTTAATAAACTTCAGGTTTTTAATTGTTTCTAAAAAAATTTTAGAAACAGTTTTCAAAATTTGTGTTTCCCTTTATACCCCCCCTGCAAAAAAATTTTTGAGCTCAAAAATTTTTTGCAGGGGGGGGGGGTCTAAAGGGAAACACAAATTTTGAAAACTGTTGAAAATTTTGAAACCCTTAAAAACGTAATGTTTATTAAATAATAACGACTTTTAATTTTAGGTTTGTGTGAAAAAACCTAATTTTAAGTTTACAATAAACCTTTAGACATGCGATTTTTTGTTAAAACAAATGCACGGGGCTGCGATGTATTCTGTAGGTAATGTGCGCTGTTCGAAATCTAAATGAAGTCAACAGTTGGTATATTTGTTATACGCACTGTGTGGCTCATGTTGTAATAGTAGGGATCATTTCGCACTATTCCCTTCCAATGACGTAAAATAATGAAAAAATATCTTGAACGCGTTCTGCGTAATGGTCCCAACCAGAACTGTGACACCGCTCCCCCCCGAGTTTTATTGGGGGGCAACTTTTTTGCGACTGGGCAAGCAAGGAAGAAAGAAAAAAAATGAAAAAAGGAGAAAAAAGGTAAAAATAGGACAAAAAAGGTAAAAATAAGATAAAAATAGGTCTGAAAATGGCTTATAAAAATGCATTTGAAATAGGCTAAAAACTGCAAAATATTTTAGCGATGATGGCGTCATTATACTTTAAAAATGGCGCTATAATTTTAGGTAACCTTTCTATTTTTTACCGGGGGGCAATAAAACGAGGGGAGGGCAAATCCTCCAATAAAGTGGGGGGGGGGGCATTTCCAGGCCGTGCACAGGCTCCGCCCTGCTATTACAACATAAGCCAAAGTGCGTATAACATATATGCGACTGTGACTCATTTTACTGTCGTCGACAGTACTGTCGATACTGTCGACGGTGTTACTGTCGATCCAAAACTAAAATTCAGTAACCATGCCACCAACATAAACAACAAAGCATCCAGGCACAATAACATTCTCAAAGCCCTGACTGGCACCAACAAGAGCTGAACAAAAAAGAAACAAAGAAGTTGCCTCCTACAAAGCAATAGGACGCCCAATTCTAAAGTCAAGGAGCCCCAGTATGGTCACCCAATCTATCAAAATCTCCTTTCTAAAAATTACAATCCACACAAAACACGGCTCTTAAAATAGCGCCTTAAAATGGCCCCAATCGATCATCTTCATTAAGAGACTAAAGTTCTACCAATAGAAAATCACATCAACCTTCTTTCAACTTTTAGCAAAAACCAAGCAGCCAACACATCCATCTAACAGAACAGAATCACAGCCAATGATCATAGACCAGAAGCACATGAAACATAATTTGGACCAATAGCAAAAAGTTTCTACAACCACATGCTTACAGAAAAAAATCATCCAATCAAACATTCACTCATATTTTGTCAA
>JASAMX010016809.1:0-18134 GCA_030248175.1 Microlaimidae sp. YZB2_3
TTTAAAATCAACAACAGACGCCCCTCGGACTGTTTTTGCATCTAAGGGGTCTGTGCCAAAGATTTTACACCTTATTGCTGACAGTGCATAGCACTGTTCCAAGAAGTGAATAGCGGTCTCTTCTTCCTCTTGGCAGAGTTCGCAGAGCCCATCATTGGCTACTCCAATCTTTCTCAAGTGAGCTTTGAGAGGACTATGTCCAGTTTAAAGCCCAATAACAAGGCGTAACTCTTTTCTTGAGAGACCAAGCAATTGCCTAGCTCTGGAAATATTTGGCTCAATGACATACTTTTTGGTATGTCGGCATGCGTCAAGATTTTGCCAGTATCTGACATGCTGAGCCATAATCCATTTTTGATGGCTGATTTTGCCACCCCAATTGATGTTCCCACATGTAAAAGTGGGCCCATAAAGTTAGGGTTTGCGCCTTCTTTAGCAAGCTTGTCAGCCTGCTCATTTCCTTCATGGCCCCTGTGTCCAGGTACCCACAGAAGATTTACATCATTTTCTCTAGCCAATCTGGTAATCATCTCATAGCACCTCATAACTAGCGCAGATGATATCTGAGGAGATAGAAGCGCCTTGAGTGAAGCCTGACTGTCAGAGAAAATACAAATTTCTTTGTTTTGTGCAGTTTGCACAACAGCATTAGTAACACAGGCCAAGATTGCATATATTTCAGCCTGGAATACAGTTGGGTTTTTGCCTAATGGAATAAAGAAATCTTCTTCCATGGCAAATGTGAAATGCACTCCTGCCCCAGTATGTTGTTCTGCTTTTGAGCCATCTGTGTAGCAGCACATAGCAGATTGAGGTTGAATGACATCTTTGTTAGTGTTTCAATCTTGTCGACTAGGAAACTCAACTTTAAAGTTCCTTTCAAACTTGAAGACAGGAACAATGTGGTCACTCTCAAGATTTAGCATTGGGATTTCTCTCAATGCCAACTGCTTGATTTTAGAGTGCCCTCTATTTGTACCTCTTGTCTGCCATTGGTTAGCTATACCTAACCTATAGCTGGTTGATATTGCCTCTCCTTTGATGACAATATCCAAGGGTGCAAGATTAAGCAATGCTTCCATAGCCGCTGTGGGTGTTGTTCTTATAGCCCCAGTTATGCTAAGACATGCCTGGCATTGTAATTTTCCAAACAAGCTTCTAGCAATTCCCAGTTCTAATCTAGGCCACCACACCACTGCTGCATATTTTAGCATGGGAATAATTACACTGGTATATATCCAATGCATATTTTTGGGTGTTATACCTCACGTTTTTCCTACAGCCCTGTGGCATTGCCAGAGGGCCATAAGGCCTTTTTGTTGCCGATTCTAGGTATGCTGAATCCAAGTCAATTTGTTGTCTAGGATAACTCCCAGATACTTGGCTGCTGTTGCCAACTGTAATTGTGTACCAAATAATTTGGGCCACTGAACCTTTGGCATCTTTCTTTTGTGAGTAAAAAGTACCATCTCAGTTTTGTTACGATTTACTGAGAGTCCTTGTTCTTCACACCATTCTTCTACTTGAACTAAAGCAGCTTGAGCTTGATCCGCCACTATGTCCAAATATTTTCCTTGAACCAGTATGGTTACATCATCTAAATACTAAGCTTTCTGTTCACCTTAAAATTTTTTGTAGGGAGTGTCGTAACGGCATATAACAAGATGTTAACAACTTTTCCTTTTATTCCTGCAAAAAAAAACACTCAGATCCGGCCGGATCTGAGATAGATCCGGCCGGACCGGACCGGATCCAAAAATCACCGGATCTACCGGACCGGACCGGATATCCGGTCGGGCCCTAACGTTGACCCCCCTTCCCTCCCCCCCTACCGACCAATTTACAGGTATAATTTTTTATTTACTGTCAAACACGGTTTTTTAGTAAAAAACAATGTTTAAATACACTTTTTAGGTAGAAATAGGATGTTTTAGTATATAAAATTCAATATTCGACCTAAAATACTTAAATTATTTAAAAAACTTTGTTAACACATTGGACTCCCTTGACTCCCCCCTAAATTTCAAATCTCGCACTGTTTTCCTACCAAAATAAAATCAATAGCAAAATAAAATAAGGTACAAATAGGTTTAAAATGGCTTAAAATGCATTGAAATAGGCTAAAAACTGCAAAAAATTAGCGATGATGATTGGCGTCATCATAGGTCAAAAATGGCGTCATAATTTTAGGGTACTTTTTTTATTTTTGGCGGGGGGGAACTAAAACGGGGGGGCAAACCCTTCAATAAAGCGGGGCGGGGGTCATTTACAGATTGTGCGCAGATCTAAAATAGGGTTGTGTAAAAAAAAACTCCGACTAAAATTTTTGAGTACTGTACTTTTTTTGGTCATGCTCTCCCAAAACCAAAAAAACCCCAGAAAGTTGCATAAAATAGCCATTTGTTGACGGATTACAAAATTCACACTAAAACGATACTAAAGAACGGTTAAATTGTATCCTAAATTTAAGCTTAAAAAATGTGTTTTAGGTTACTTTTTTTTATTTCTTTTATTCTTTTAGTTTTTATTTCTCCCTTTTTTTGTGGATTTTTTTTATAAAATCAAAAAGTAAAGCATCTTCAAGAAGCAAATAATTTTGTATTTCGTTATTAGCTACCACATGCAATGGAATGGAAAAATGTTACACAGATATAACGTTTTCCTTTAAAAGGGTTTTTATTCTGTAATCCTGTCAAGAATCATTTCAAATTACCTGTGCATTATCGTGGCATACTCTTTTGGTTCCAATGCATATAAAAATGGCGTGATTGTAATTCCTCTGCGAGTTATGTTTTTATTTGTCAACTAAACAAAAAGCCTGTTTTTATAAAGAATGTAGAAAATTAATTTTATCGGTTTTTATTTTATTCTTAGGAACATTGAATTAAGTTTATTATAAATACGCTATATCACTGAATATAAAATTTATTTAAAAGCAACTGAACTTTGGCATATTTTTGTGTCACATTTTAAAACTAAAATTAAAAGAACTTTATTTCTGGTTAGTATATAAAAAAAATCTGAGTTTAATTAATTGTGGGTATATTCTTTTGTGTTGTGAGTTTTTATAAATTTATTTTAAAATTAACAGACCTGTGCACGGTCTGAAAATGCCATTCTTTGTTATGTATTCTTTCCTTTATATAATCGCGCATAATATCGTCGTTACTACGGCAAAATAAGCCACAATTTGTATACAATACATGCGACTGTGACTCACTTTAAATTTCTAACAGTATCATACTAACTACAAAATGAGTCACAGTCACGTGTATTTTATAATGACAGTGGCTTGTTTTGCCGTAGTAACGATGATATTTTGTTATAACCATACATGGGCAAGTTGGTCCGGAGTGGGGGGGTTAAACCCCAAATTAGGGGGGGGTTAAAATCCGAGAAACGCAAAATACCCATATCGTTTTTTTTTCTGGAGTGCATTTTACCCATATCGTTTTTCGATTTTGAAGGAAAAATAGGTTAAAAACACTAATTTTAGGTCAAAAAGCCCTTTTTATTGCATTTTTGAGCTTTTTATTGCTTAAAACATTCATTTTGACCTCAAAACTTAAGTTTGGAGGCAGTTAGAAGTCATTTTAAAGACATTTTTTTCTTCATTTTTCCAAAATTGGGGGGTTAACTTTTCTCCCCCCCCCACTTCTGAGTGGGGGGGGGGGTTAAACCCCCCTTCTCAGAATTTGGGGGGGGGGTTAACCCCCCCAACCCCCCCGTGCCCATGTATGGTTATAACTCTAACGCATAATAAAAATAGCGTGTTTTTTACACCTAAGTGCTGTTTTATTACATGCTAAACAAGAAACCTTGTCTTTAAAATGTACTAAATTAAATTTTTATAAAACGATGTCGGAAATTATCTAATCAACGCTTTGTGTTTTAGCAACACTAAAGTGCAAAAGAATAAGACAAGCGTTTATATTATATCTTTGTATAGCCTTTTTTATTTTGTTATTTTTACTAAAAAATAATTTTCATAATAATCATTTATTAGATCATTTCTTGAATTTTTTTTGACAAAGCTGTTTAGAAGTACTCAGAATAAAAAAAGTAAGCTTTTAAAATAAGTTTAATCATTTTTTGTGCTTACTTGTTCTCTGTGTACAGAAAATTGCTTTTCAAGAGTATCGAACCACATGTTGTCAAGGCTGTCCATTAATTGTTTACAACGAATTGTTTCTTCCTCGTTTTCGGAGGCCTAAAACATAATTAGTGAAAATAAAAAACAATGCATTAATTTACTAACAACACCACAAAAGTTAGAAGTAAAAAAAGATTATCAAAAGCAATAAGTGAATCCACCCAGTGGCGTGCCCAGGATTTCATTTCGGCGGGGGCGGTTTGGGGGGAGTAAATACTAACCCTGAAGAGGGGTCTGGGGCGGCAGCCTCCCAGATGTGGGGGGTCTGGGGGGCAAGAATCTCCCAAGCGGGATCAAGAGGCAGAGCCTCTTGTTAGAGGGGTCCGGGGGGTAATGCCCTCCACGGGAGAAAATTTTTAATTTAAGGCGCTAAAATACACTAGAAATTTTATAAATTACAGATAATATACTTATTAGAAAATTTAAGGTTTTTTTATACCTATACATTTAAAACATGTGTTTAAACGTTAATAAAAGGATAATAATGTTTATAGCAGCTTTATTAAACATGTATGCCTTAACTATTAAACGAGATAATCGATTTGAAATCAAAAAACAACTAAGATAAATTGTCAATTTAAAATAACCGCGTAGCGGAGAAATTGTGGTTTTTTTTACTAGTTTTATGCTTCTGGAAGGCATTAGAAAAGTTTCTGTATTAATATTACAGAAAAAATTTTTTCTTTCCCAAAATTTAAAAAACTTAAGGGTCCCCCTTACGAAAAAATCCGGATTCGTCGAATTATGGTGGTGAGGCGCCCCCCCCCCCTGGGCACGCCACTGAATCCACCTTATCAATTAACCTAAATATCTCTACATTTTTATCTAAAAATAAATAAAATTTTTATTATTTAATTTCAGATAGTAAAGAACAATAAAATTACAAAGTCCACTTCCTTTTGTGATTCCAAATTTTTAACTTAAATTGCTTTGATTTTGTGAGACTTAAACATAAAAACAATATACATACAGGCAAAATGGAATTCATTTTTTCCGTTTATTAAATTTTTTTTAAATTTTTTAATTGACTTCGTGAATTTTGTTAAAAAAATAAGCTGCAAAAAGACTTTTTCACAACTTTACTACTTACTTTACTGCAGTCCAATTCAATCGCTTCCACGTCAACTCCATCCATTTCCTCAATTTGTTTCTGAAGGTAAAATTTCTCTAACAATTCCTATAAAATTTACGTAATTGGATCGATGTATCAAATATTTTTAATTAGGTATTTAATAGAAATTGTCGTTAAAATTAAATGCTTTACAAGACTAAAAATCAGCACATGTAATAAAAATGGGCTATTATAATACTGCAAAACAAAAACTTTTTTGTTTTTACTTTAAAAGACGAATATTCTAGACAAATCAAATCTGTTAATAGTGTAAGAATTTTGATAAAAACCATAAAAAAATAAAAAAGGTTAGATAACCAAAAAAATTTAGTTTCAAAATTGGTTAAATGCCGACCATGTGGTAAATCAATAAAAAGTGAAATCAAATAGTTTATTTTGGTAAATAAATACAAATAGAAATCATTGATCATTATTTTTAGATTACTATAGGTAAAATACTCGTAGCTGAGAACGTAGGGCGTGGTTTAATTTTCACCTTTTTTTATAAAAAAACATCATTTTACCTGTTTTTAATAAAAACTTTAAAAAAAATTCATTGCTAGTAGAAAATGATTTTATATTAATGGGTTTTAGTGTACACAACTCTTTTGTATATGTATATTGTATATTGTATATGCATGCATTTCGTAATCAACACTATTGTATTTTTGTTTAAAATTTGTTATGTTATACGCATGGGCGTAGCCAAAATTTTAAAAAGGGGGGGAGGTCCAACCCTGAACAAAATTTCTGAAATGGGGGGTCCAGGGGGGGAAAATCTTAAACGTTATAAAAGGGCTAAAAAATTTTCCCACGCTTCGCGCGGAGTGTTTATTACCTTGTTTCTGTCACATACATCATTATTTTCCTATTATTCAATAAAAATAATTATAAAACAAAGAAAAAAATTTTTTACAAACAATTTGATACCTTAAAATTTTCTATTTCCAAAACAATAACAATTGAAAAATGAGTACATTGAATTACAGCTGAGCATTGCAAAGTGCAAAAAAATATTTTTAAAAATTACTTCTCCTCACCTTTAAATTTTTAATCCCACTATATAAATATCAAAGGGGGGTCCGGCATAGTCGTATTAAGACTACAAAAACAAAGTAACACAAATTTAGAAGTGGAGACCAAGTTAAAACATTAAGAATGGGGTGGGTCCAGCATGGTCATACCACAAAAATTTAGCAGTGGACGGAGACTATATAATTAATCGAGCACTGACGGGAAAGAAGCGCGAGAAAAATTTTGAAAAATGGTTGTTTTAGACCCCCCAATTTTTATCCTTGGCGACTCAAAGGGGGGTCTAACACAAAAATTATCCCTTTGCCGACCCAAGAGGCAGGGTCTAGACCCTTCCTCCCTTGCTACGCCCACGGTTATACATTTAAAATTTGATTTTGGTTAAGATTATTTAGTGGCAAGTTAACATTTAACATTGCCGTGAAATACTTGCTGCCGTTTATTTTAACGGCGCAGTGTAAAATGATTCATTTCAAATTGTTTCCGCCCAGTGGTCCCCACGCACAAAAGAGAGCTTGCGTACTGTAAAATTGCATACGGATTCGCGAAATTGGGTTATTATTCGCAATATTCGCAAAAATCATTTCGGGTTTTACAAGCTCAAGTAAAGTTGGAAGCGCGCCCATACATGATTTTTGCTACTATTACGTTGATTAGTCGATTTAGAAGACGAAAAACAATTTTGAAGCTCCAGCCAGAGCGCGGGTTTCAGATTGGAGCTTAGCAAAAAGGTGCCAGTGTTGACTGGTTTTCTTCTGATCCTGATTTGAAAACGAAGGGTTAAAAGGTGTTGTTTCGCTTCGTTTTGCATTCCACCACGTGCAAACTGCCCACTATGCAAAACACAAATACACACAACACAACATCTTTTCACATGCATAAACATCAATACGACCTTGGGACCAGAGGACTTTTGGGCGAACCCCGCAGCAGTTGCTGAGCTCCTCCGGGAGTGGGAAGAGGGGTGAGCAAGGCGAGAAGCGTGCCGGATGTACCAAACCAGGGTTGATGGAAACCTTGGCTACTGGCAAAGGACAACAAAAACAATTTTGAGCGATAATTGGAAAATACAAAAAGGCGAGAGTCGCAGCTACGAGGATTTTACCTAGAAATTCACTATTATAATTCTTAGATAAAATATTTTTTAAAATATAGACAAAAAAGTATTGTAGCTGTAAAAAAGGTTTTTGTTAAGATAAGATCTGCGGTTTTAGAATAATTTTATGTTTTAGTCGCCCAAGCAAAAAGTTTTCGAATGAAAAAAAACTAAGCACACGACGGCGTACTGTTAATATTAATTAAATTCCAAGTCATCATAAATTTACCCATGTGACGCACAAAAGTGAAACATAAAATTAAAAATTCAAATTTTTTTAATAATAAAATAAACTTAAAATTGCATTACTACGTTATAAAATATAACAGCTTCTACTCTTTCTTAAAAATTTTTTATTACTTTAAAATTTACCTGTTTTGTGAACAAATCCCGATAAAGATAATCATAATATTGATCTGGTGGAGAATTTAATTTTTGAAGCAGATGATTTGAATAGGATTTATTCGGTTTAGGCATTGGAGCAGGCTCAAAATCGGGATTTATAGATCTAAAAAGTTTATACTCGAAGTTACATAAATTCAGTAAATATTTTTTTTAAATTTTAACAGTATGAAAAAAAAACCTGAAAGTATAAAAATAAACCTAAATACTTTTAATTTTTATTACAGTGGTCATAGTTGGCCAGCCTTTGCTCTTTCTACTCGGGAGAATAACAGAAAAAACTGTTGGTCTTTGAAGACAGCAAACATACATGAGCACGGTCCCGGATGCTAGGAGGAGGTAATTAACCCGATAAATCTTACATTGAATTCTAAAAGGGGTGCCCAGGGAGGTCTGGACTCTCTCTAGTTTTTTAAGATATAGGGTGTAAAATTTTTGAGCTATTTGTATATAAAAAGGGTATAAAAATACAAATTTTAAGAAACTTTAACATGAAAATTGTAACCAAAATTTTCCCAAGGGGTCGCATTTAATGTTCAAGGGAGAGTGGGGTCACGGTAAAAAATTTAACAATAAGGGGGGAGTCTCACTTACCTCTCCTTCCCTCAAATGCAAATTCCAAATTTTTTGTCAAGGGAGGGGCGACGGGCGAGGGCAAAATTTTGAGGCTAAGAGGGTGAACTCCACCCTAGTCTAGTTTCCTTTGTTGTTGTCTTTTGCCAGCGGCCAGAGTTTCGTTCAGCCCTGGTAGTTTCCATCCGGCACGCTCCTCGCCTTGCTCACCCCTTCTTCCCACTCTCGTGGGAGATCTGGAACCGTTGCGGGGTTCGCCCAAGGGTCCTCTGGTCCCAAGGTCGTGTTAATCGTTTGCATGTGAGTGAACAAATGTTGTGTGTGTTTGTGTTTTGCATAGCGGGCAGTTTGGTGATGTATATTTTGTGCGGGATTGATTTTGTGTAGGTAAGAATAGAGGAAAGGAGATTCCACGCCCTGAGTTGGGCGAGTTTTCTCCTTCCTGACCCTAGTTTCCTTTCTTATGTATGGCTGCGAAAAACAGCACTTTAGCATTTTTAACGATATTTCGAAAAATAACTTACTGTATAGCATTAATTATCGTAGTTCGATCAGCCGGAATATAAATTTTAGTTTGAAATATATTGTTTAAGTCAATATTTTCGTTATTTGCAAAATCCATTCCTTGGTTAACTATATCAATAGCAGACAAATTATTTGAACTTATTATTTTCTGATTACTAGTTACGTTCCAGCAAAGAAAACAGGCAGAAATTGTGTTAGCATTTGGTTTTACTTTTTCGCGTTCCATCCATTGTATCACTTTGTTCATTTTTTCTAAAATAAATTAATTTTAATCCATTATGTACCCAAATAAAACACGATAAAACCATATTATAAGGTTGGTAATAGGCAGGTTTTTTTGGAGGAAGCTCCCAAAAAACTAAAAATTAAAAAATAAGCCTTTAGATTTATGGCTCTGACGAATTCTTCTATTTTTGACATAAAGCCAGGGAAAACACGTTCTCACACTGAAAAATATTAAGTTTTACTCAATATGTGAACTTGGCATTATTATTCAAACATCCATCTAAAACTATTTTGCTTGTAGTTCGTGTGTTCCTTGGTAAAGCCTGATTCATATTTCGTCCAAAGAGTCCAAAGGACAATTTTGACAAAGTTAAATTGTCCTTGACCATTCAAAAATTCCCTTTGAACAGTCCGAAGAACAGTCTAACCTGTGTTAAACGCAAATTGAAATTCTTTTGGACACTTTGGACTAGACGAAATATGAACCGGGCTTTAGTTTATTTTGTCTTTTAGGTTTTTTTTGCGTTTGTTATTTTCCGAAAAAAATTAAGGTTTCCTAAAAAAAATCCAACACTAAATTCAGACCTGTGCACGGTCTGAAAATGCCCCCCCCCGTTTTATTGGAGGATTTGCCCCCCCCCCGTTTTATTGCCCCCCCCCCCCCCCGCCAAAAAATGAAAAAGTACCCTAAAAATATGACGCCATTTTTGACCTATGATGACGCCATCATCGCGAATCTTTGTGCAGTTTTGAGGCTATTTAAATGTATTTTAAGCCATTTTAGACCTATTTATACCTTATTTCCGCTTTTTTTGTTCCTTTTTTCCCTTTTCCTTTCTTTTTCTCTTTTTTTCTCCTTTTTTTCTCTTTTTTTTTCTCCCCTCCCCGCCCCCCCCCCGTTTTATTGCCCCCCCCCCCGTTTCAAAAAAATTTGCCCCCCCCCCCCGCTCCCCCCCGTTTTGCCCGTATTGCCCTACCCCCCCGTTTTAACCCCGGGGGGGCAGTGCACAGGTCTGCTAAATTTAGCTTTTAAATCAAGCTCTCAAACCAAAACAAGTTATTTAAAAAATACTTTCTTCTCTACGTCCAAGTCCAGTGTAGGTAAGGTAACACCATAGAAACTTACAAATATACAGTGGCCTGTGCACTGCCATCCCCCGGGGTTTTATTGGGGGGGCAATTTCAAAATGGGGGGCGCGCACGGGGGGGCAACTTTTTTGAAACGGAGGGCGGTAATAAAACGGGGGGCAAGCAGAGGAGAAAGAAAAAACAAGAAAAAGGAGAAAAAAAGAGAAAAAAGAAGGGAAAAGAGAAAAAAAGACAGAAAAAGCGAAAATATGGTAAAAATAGGTCTAAAATGACTCAAAATACATTGAAATATGCTAAAAACTGCAAAAATTTTGCGATGATGGCGTCGTTATAGGTCAAAATTGGCGCCATAATCTTTGGGTACTTTTTCCTTTTTGGGCGGGGGGGAATAAAACGGGGGGGGGGGGTTTGGCAAATCCTCCAATAAAGCGGGGGGCATTTCCAGACGGTGACAGGTCTAAATACAGACCTGTGCACTGCCCCCCCCCCCCCCGGGGTTAAAATGGGGAGGCAATTCCAAAATGGGGGGGGCACGGGGGGGGGGGGCAACTTTTTGAAACGGGGGGGGGGGCAATAAAACGGGGGGGGGGGGGACAAGCAGGGGAGAAAGAAAAAAAGAGAGAAAAAGGAGAAAAAAAAGGAAGAAAAAGGGAAAAAATGGACAAAAAAGCGAAAGTAAAAATAGATCTAAAACGGCTTAAAATGCATTGAAATAGGCTAAAAACTGCAAAAAATTCGCGATGATGGCGTCATCATAGGTCAAAAATGGCGTCATATTTTTAGGGTACTTTTTCATTTTTTGGCGGGGAGGGGGGCAATAAAACGGGGGGTGGCAAATCCTTCAATAAAACGGGGGGGGCATTTTCAGACCGTGCACAGGTCTGTAAATATAAACATATAAACAGTTAATATAAAAAATTACATGATTTTTTATACCTCGTCAAGAAAGTACATACGAATGGAATGCAAAAAATAAAACTAACAAAAATGTTTAACCAAATGAAAAAAATTGAAATTGCAACACTAATAACACAGAAATTAAAATTAGATGCTTTACTCTCGTTTTATCATGAAAACTTATGCAAGAGAATGAAAATTCCACTCCTATACTTTTAGAATCTATAACAAACTGTTCAGGTACATAATTGACAGAGCCAAATCTACTTTTATTATGTACATCTTCTGACCTTCGTGACATTAAGGGCCAAAGCCAGGGGGGATTGGGGGAATTAATCCCCCCTCAAATTCTGGGAAGGCAAAAAATTTTGTAAGGGTCCCCCCTTTGGTTTTTTAAAAAATTAGAAAAAATTTTTTGTTCAAAATCACTCTGTAATGTATTAAAGCTATCTAAAATGCATTATTTAAAGTGATTTAGGTTCATGAAAGCTAGAGTAATTAATAATTGAAGCATTTACTATAAAAACTTAACTAAAATTAAATTAAGATTTTTTATTTTTAGAAAACGTTTGTTCTTTTTTATTAAAATGGTAATAAAATACCTAAAACTATTTTATTTTGTTGTATTTATTTAAAAAAACAACAGAAAATAAATGAAGATTCAGTACTTAAATTTAGGTTTCCTGGTGCCTTTTAAAAGCATAAAATTAAAAAAATTTTCCACCCCGGGGGGCATCCTGCCCCCGTACCCCTGACATGGGGCACTGCTCCTTGACCCCCCATTTCTGGGGGCGGGAGCCCCCCAAACCCCCCTTGTGGGCCCCTATAGGAAGCCAAATCTCTCTTCCATAAAATCCCCCCCTCAATTAAAATCCTGGCTACGGCTCTGATATTACATTACCAGAAAATTAACAGAACTACCATAATACTATTACTAAGTTAAATAGAACAGAAATTAGATAATAAAAACAATAGCACAAATTAAAAAACATATTATATTAATAAATAATTAATTATTCATATGGGGCACATAAAATAAATGGGTAAAAAATGATTTTTTACCTAGATTTCCTTCACGGGCAAAGCTTTCAAGAATTACATTAAAAACTCCAATATCGCTAATATCTGGACAGTTTCTAAAGACTTTTTTGATACCACTGTAGCCACAGTAATACCGCAGTGTATCGTAGCCAAGATCTGAAAATAGTAGTAACAAAACAAATCAAAAATGATAGATAAAAATAAGGGCTAGAATCTGGGTCTACCGATAGATGAACAAAGGGGGCAGAGTGGGGTCAATCCCCCTAGCCTCGAAATTTTGACCACCCTCCCCCCAAGAAAAAAATCCGAGGCCCCTCCCCCTCCCCTGGAGAAAATTTTAGGTACAATTTTTTTAGCCTAAAAGTCTTCTCCAAAACGTGATTTTTTTAACACAAATCGTGTTTTTTTATTCTTTTATACTTAAATGGCGCACTTCATTTAATAAAATGTGGTAATTATCCTATAAAAAAAATTATTAAACCTTTAATAGTTTAAAGGATTTTTTTTCTTCAGACTAGAACCTACCTGACCTGTGAACAGACCCCCCTTTAGGTTTTAAAATTTTCTTTCCCGAGTCGATCCCCTCAGAAAGCCAGGGGGTCCGACTCGACCTCCTCCCTCCCTTAGGTAGGATCATAAAGACCTCTCCCCCCATAGCTTCGGTGACCGTGCTCATCTAAGGGTAAAATCCACCCCCAAAAAACGATATGGGTAAAATGCGTTCCTTGGATTTTAACCCCTTTCCCCCACCCGGGTTTAACCCCCTACCCCAGACCAAAATACCCGCAGACCTGTGCACGGTCTGAATTTGCCCCCCCGTCTTATTGGAGGATTTGCCCCCCGTTTTATTGCCCCCCCCCCTCCAAAAAATGAAAAAGTACCCTAAAAATATGACGCCATTTTTGACCTATGATGACGCCATCATCGCGAATTTTTTGCAGTTTTTAGCCTATTTCAATGTATTTTAACCCATTTTAGACCTATTTTTACCTTATTTCCGCTTTTTTTGTCCCTTTTCTCCCCTTCTCCCGTTTTTTTTTTTTTCTTTTCTCTTTTTTTTCTTTCCCCCTTGCTTGCCCCCCCCCCCCCGTTGTTCATTGCCCCCCCCCGGTTCAAAAAAGTTGCCCGCCTTGGTGCCCCCCCCCCCATCTTGCAATAGCCCCCCCCCCGCTTTAACCCCCGGGGGGGGGGCGGGCAGTGCACAGGTCCCAAACCCGTGTACGGTATAACATAACCATAACCCTGCTTTCTGTCAGTCACCTATGCCCTATAGAAGGGGACCCGCTTAAAAATATTGCAAAGAATTTTCTCTTTCAAAAATTGGCTGGGAAAGAAGTTCCTTTGGAATTTATAATTATTAAATTATCAAAATTTAACAAAAAAACATATTATCAAAATTAAAAAATATTAAAGTTTATTATAAAATGAAGAAACAGATTTTATTAATAAATCAAACTTTTTACTTACTGGTTCGTCCCGTTATGGTGCAAATGTGCAGGAAAGAACGTAATCTGGCATGCCATGTTTGGATAGCTAATGATTCTTTCTTTTGGAGTTGTTCTTTAAACAGAGATTCTAAAAGGGAATTAAGGTTGACTCCCGAAATTTTGATTACTTTCTTTTGCTCTTGCGGCTGGAAAGTAATAAAATTTGCATCAGTCTTAGCCGCAGTATGTACCGAATTTTCTTTAATAATTTCGCGCTTCTTCTTAACCTTAATTACATTTAATTTTTCTTGGGATACTGTAAGTTTTTTCTTAATCATCTTTTTTGAAGATCTGCGTTTCAGTCTAGGTCCGATAACATTTATTTGATAATTTTTTAAAATACGATAACGATCCACGTAAGACGCTGGTCTATATCCATTTAAAATCATATTAATTCTTGCTTTATCTTTCTTACTGAGCTCCGTGGCCAGTTCTAAAGGCGAACCCTCTGGATTTCTCACAATTGAAGATACATTCATTTCTTTTTTAGATTTTTGTGCACTTTTCTTCACTTCAACTGTTTTATTTCTTTTTATTTTTGCAGCAAATATTCCTGGCGACAAATAAAAGTTCACAAAGGGAGAAATAAATACCGTTCTTTTCTGTTGTTGTTTCAGGTGAAAGCAACATTTGCATCGTGTTGGAGTAGCTAAAGCTGATTGATATGCAATGGAAACAATATAACGCATAGAACACAATTTGTTCATGATTAAGGTTTTAATCTAAACAGTTAACATTAAAAATAAACAAACATATTAGTTCTCGGCATAGGTGAGCCACCCTCCCCCCAAGCCTCGAAATTTTGGGACCCTCTCCCTCCTAGACAAAAAACCAGGGGGCCCTCCCCCAAAATTTCCGAATTTTTTACCCTTGACCCCCCATCTAGAATTTCAAATCTGACCCCTCCCCCCTAGGGAAAATTTTAGGTACCGTTTTATACTAAATTATTGATACCATACCTAAGTTAAGCTTGATTTTTATACTTCGCTTAATCTTAGGAAAATACATCTGAATGTCAGTTAGTCGAGTGTGAAATTCCGCGAAAATCATTTTACCTGACAACGTCATTTATAAGAAGAAAATCAAATGTTTAAGAAATTTTTAAGTGGTCCAAATAAGTAGAGCCATTTTTTTAAATTTTTTTGTAAATTGTAAAACTCCAACAGCCATAAAACCGACCAGCCCACGCCGGCGTGATCACGCCCGACGTCTCCGCCCTAAGTGCAGATTTTGCGCTTTTCGCATTTTCTGATCATGCCCCGCCTTTGTTTTATTTTAGTATTTGCCCCCCCCCCCCCGCCAAAAAAGAAAAAGTACCCTTAAATTATGACGTCATTTTTGACCAATAATGACGCCATCATCGCAATTTCGTTGCAGTTTTTAGCCGATTTCAATGTCTTTTACGCCATTTTAGACCTGGTTTTACCTTATTTCCGCTTTTTTTGTCTCTTTTTCCTTTTCTTTTTTCTCTTTTTTTCTCCCTCTGCTTTCCCCTCCTGTTTTATCCCCCCCCCCCGTTTCAAAAAAGTTGCCCCTCCTTCCAATAAAATCCCGGGGGAAGGGGGGGGGGGGGCAGAGCACAGGCCTGCATATTGAAGCACAGTACTATAAAACTCCTGGATATTGTTGAATATTTTGACTTATAACAAGAATATATAACACAAGAGAATGTCCGACTGTACACTAAATTTTTGACCAAAATTTTGCGAGAAAAGTCGCACTTTTGATTTCGTGTGCGACTTTTTCGCAAAAATCCGCCATTTTCTGCCAATTTTTTCCGCGCTGCGATTTTTAACACAGTGTCAGTTTTTCTCGCAGTGGGGACTGCGACTTCTTTCGCACTCTATGCTGCTTTATTCGCACTGCGATTACTTTTCTACTGCGAGTCTGGCCGCGCAACAAAAAAAATACAGAGCCTGGTAGTCATTTTCAATGGAGTAAAACACTTCGAAACTTGTTTTATTTAATTTTAAAACGTTGAAAAGTTACTTTATTTTATTAAAACTAAAAAGTTTTAACATCTTAAGGTAAAAAAAACGACTTTTACTCATTTAAACACAAAATTTTCGCTCCGCTTTGTTTTTTTTTTTTTTTTTTGTTGCGGGGCCAGAATCGCAGTGCGAAAATAATAGCAGTGCGAATAAAGCAGTATAGAGTGCGAAGAAGTCGCAGTCCCACTGCGAGAAACCTAACACTGTGTAAAAAATCGCAGCGCGGGAAAACTTGCAGAAAATGGCGGATTTTTGCGAGAAAAGCCGCACACAAATTTGAAACTGCGACTTTTCTCGCAAAATTTTGTTCAAAAATTTATTGTACTGTCGGACATTCTCTTGTGTTATATATTCTTGCTTATAGATCACGATTTTTATTTAACGCTCACTTTGCATAAAAATTGGTATATAATTAAAAATAAACTTTACAAAATTACGTAATTTATTTTTATACTGTTGTACTTCCATGTGCGATAAGCGCAAAATCTGCGCCGAGCCACACAGCGTATGCGCCCTGTGTCGACGCTGTGCGTTATCACACCGGCGAGGGCTCGCCGGTTTTATTTGAATAGCCGCCATAAGACTTTTAAAAATATTATTGTCTCACCGAAAATAGCAAAAAACATGTTTGTTAGTCAATTTTAAACCTATAAATCTTAATTTCTGAAGATTTGAAAATAATACAGGACATTACATTAAAAAATGGCATCAATTTTCATGCATGTAATTTATACAATACAGCTAAAAAACAAATTGTGATTAATGGAAATATCAATTTTCTGGTTTTTATGTTAATAAAAGTGTTAAAGTTTACTTTTCTAATCATACTTTTTTTGATTTAAAATTAAAAACTTTACCAGGCCTCGCGCTGGCTTGCGCTCGCAGTTTGTCTGACGCCTGATTTTACGGGGTAGAGGAACTTACCTCCGACAAAAAAACCCCGGAACTTAACTCCAATTTTTTCTCTCACTACTGCGCAAGTCGGAACTTACTTCTGATAGTGCAACTTTGCAACGTACCTCCGAAAATCAGCCTCCTTTCTTATTCCCCTTTCTTTGTCTTATTGTTTTGGATTAACTCGTTTGTTTTCTCAACTCTCTAGAGTGTGAACTTGATTGAAAGGTCATTTAATTGTGACAATTTATGATACAAATAAATAGATTAAAACATTTTAAATTTGATATTAGTAGATTAAATATTTTTTAGGTGCAAAAATAAAATAAATTCTGATCAGAAAAAAGTATTTTTAATTTGTAGGATATTTTTTTAATTTTATAATAATATTTTAAATTAGGATTAAAGTATTATCAGCTGAAATAAAATAAATATAACGAACTTAACTTACAAAAAAAAGTTTAAATACTCCAACACGGTACTTTCAAACTACCAATAAAACCGTTTAACAATTAAACAGTTTTGCAAAGTGCTTAAATTTGTACAAAATCCAAAACAAAAAACAAAACGTTGTGCGTTTAATAAATAATCACAACGATTAATTCTATGTACACAAAGGTGTCGGGAAGCAACGGAAATATTTTGTATATAACGGTAGTTAACTAAAAAACACGTAAGTAAAACATATGGACAACCGCTTGTTTTAGAAAAATGTTGAAAAAAATAGCAAAATAATTGGTTTTTTTAACTTTTTTTTGCTTGATTTTTTAGTTCACCAACGTCATGTACCAATTACATTTAATTCTTCTCTTGAGACCTTTGTGTACATTGAATTAACCGTCGTGATTGTTCATAAATTTTACAATATTGAATCAACAATAGCGCCACAAAAATTTCTTAGCGATGTCCCAGCAAATGATCGATATGATCCATAAACCTTTCAATGTGGCAATAATCAGCCGCACCTTCACGTGCATTCATGTGATCCTTAAATTGGTCACAAATTTTATTTAAACAAGCCACCTTAAAGGTACAGTCGTCTGAATATTGCCGTTTATTTTTAAAAGAATAACCTAATTTAGAAACCGATGCATAACAGAAGGAGGTGTGTTTTAAAAGTCATCACACCAACGTTAGTAAAAAATAACAAATATTCGGGTTTTAGTCAAATTAGGAGACTGCACCTTTCAAAATTTCAAACTACAAAAAATTAGGAAATTACCATGTTAATTTTATTCCCGAGTCTCGAAACAAAATTTAAAAAAAAGAAATAATACAAAAAATTTAGGAAAAAAACTCAGATTGTAAATTTTACAAAAAAGTCAAGGAAACAACTCCGGTTGATTTTAAAAAAAATATGGTACTAATGTTTTTTTTTACTTATGTTTTTTGGTAGAAAAATTTGAAAAAAATGGCAACTGTTGTACGTGTAAAGATAGACTCTAATGGAACAAAAAAGAATTGTGTACAAAAGGTAAAATATTTTTGTGTCAACTGTTTTATTGTATCTGCCATGTAATAACTATTGATTTTTTGTGTACACTGAAAAATAAGCTTAGGTAATTTACTAATTATAATTGTTTATGCTAGTGCGCGGTAGAACTCCCGTTTTGTTCAG
>JASAMX010016810.1:0-12059 GCA_030248175.1 Microlaimidae sp. YZB2_3
TTGGGCGAGGAGTGGTTGCGTGCGTGACTGCGGTGGATTTGGTATTGCAACTTTGTCCTGCTGTCAAATTGGCAGGGTGCCAAAAATCAAAAATTTGAACGGTAGTTTTTTTGCCACAACAATTGCGGTTCCAGCGGTGTGCCGAATGTGTGAATTGGATGCGGCAGTAAGGATATAGGGCTAAGAGCAGATTGGGCAAGGAGTGGTTGCGTGCGTGACTGCGGTGGATTTGGTATCGCAAATTTGGCCAGCTGTCAAATTGGCAGGGTGCCAAAAATCAAAAATTTGAACGGTAGTTTTTTTGCCACAACAATTGCGGTTCCAGCGGTGTGCCGAATGTGTGAATTGGATGTGGCAGTAAGGAGATAGGCCTGAAACAAGAAGTGGGAAGAGGTTTTGTTTAAATTTAAGTGAAAAGTCAGGCAATTTTTGACAGAAATATTGTTTGATAAAAGGGTGAATTGAACGGATAACCTTTCGGGGGTATAAAATAAACGTGAAAAAACCAATATTTGTAGCAAAACATCACAAATTACCAAAAAAGTCTATGTAGCTGACAGATTTTAACGTTTTTTTGTCGATTTTCTCTGACTTAACCATTTTTCATTCATTTTGTGGCCATTTTCAGATCTTCAAGAAGCAAGTTAATTGTTTTGTAGGTTTTTTTTGTAAATTAGTGACAGAAGATTTAAAAATATTTATATATTTTTATTCCCACCGCTGTTGCCCCTGAATTAATGAGTCATCTTTGTTTTCGAGGTTTTTTGTGAAAATATGCGATTTTTAACCAGATTTTAAGGCTGTGTAATTAGGGCTATATTTGGTGCCCAGAGATGTTTAAAAGCTTAAAATGATTGCAAAACACCCAAAAATTTCAAAAAAGTAACCGCTACGTGTTTTGTGAAAAGTTTTGATGGGTTTTAGTGAGAAACAAAAATCACAATTTTGGGCCAAAAAAGTGGGTGTTGCGCGGCACTTTTCCCATTGACCAAAAAAATTTTATTTCTTGGCTTTGGAGGTTTCAAACGTTTGCAAACCGTCAGGGGCACATCGCAAAAATAGAGGCAACATTTTTTGCTATTTCGTCCTAGGGGACGGTGGTTTTTAAGCATTTGAGGTGCTAAAATGGTAAAATTTTGTATAAAAGATTGGGCGTGACTAACTCAAAATTTTTACTTTACAGATAAAAAACTGACCTTATTTTCAAAAAGTACGTTGCAATTAAGGTGTTCAGTTCAAATTTCAGAGCCGTAGCTTGAATTTTGACCGATTTATGATAATTTCAAACCTTGTAATTTTTTTGACAATTTTACAAAAAATGCGAAATTCGTAAAATTTGAATTTCTCAAAAAATTTCTTTTACGGATGGGCTAAAATTGTTAGTACGGCCTCCCTATCACGGGAGGCACTATGAAATTGCGTTGAACTGGTTTTATGGTGTATTTGTGTTTTTCAAATTATTGCTTGAAAATGGGCAAAATTGACCGATTTTTTGGCTACTTTGGGTAAACTGAAAAATAAATAGGGGGTATCTATGGCGAACAAAATTAGTATTGGCCGGTAGCCCCGATTTTTCTCGTTCAATTTAGCTATTAACGGCCGTCCAACTCTTACATGGTCGATCACACGAATCAAAACACGAACCCATACTCAAATATCTTAATTTTTCCGTTTTTAAAATTCCTAAAATTGAGCTCTTCAAAAAGTCCAAAAAACGTCCCCGGACTCCCAAAAACGTAATATTTGGGGTAAAGTGGGTTTTTGACATGAATTATATCTATTTACAAGTTTGAAATAACTCACCCACCTTTTTTTATTTAGCATTTTTCAATAGCCACTTTTTTTGGGTGGTTCACCCTGACGCACACGTAGTTTAACCCTTACTTTCCCAAAATTCGGCAAAAAATTTTTATTTCATCAAAAAATTCAGAAAATTTGCTACCATTTTCATATCAAAAGTTTTCCTCTAGCATAAACCTGGGCCGAGCTACAAGCGTTTAAAGATCTGGCACGGCACATAAAATCAGTATATAAGCGAGTTTGTCT
This sequence comes from Microlaimidae sp. YZB2_3, assembly GCA_030248175.1. NCBI lineage: Eukaryota > Metazoa > Nematoda > Chromadorea > Desmodorida > Microlaimidae > Microlaimidae sp. YZB2_3. The sequence goes on from JASAMX010016810.1 coordinate 2,047, forward strand.
CCCCCCCTGGTATCAATCGATGCGTCAGGTCTTACTGAGTAAAAAATTGTATTACAAAAAAAATAATTTTCAGCGGTTAGCCAGATACCAGCAAGAATATCGCTTGTTTATTTCAGATAATTTTTGGTTTTTCACCAAATACCAGCTACGGTGTGTTTTGTTTGCTTACGATGGACTTTGCAAACGCATTCTTTCTTGTAAAAATTCAGATGTATTTAAGATATTGTATATGCAAATTTTGTTATAAAAATATGCAAAATTTTTAATTATACTAATTTCTGTGTCTTTTTATTTATTATATTCCGGTTATAATATTTTATTTTAAATAAATGATTTGATGTATTTTGAGTTCAGTTTAATATTGGCAGGCGAAAAAATCGATGAAATAATGAAGCTATAATTTTTTTGGGTCTGGCCCAATTCGCTCCGCACAATTCGCTCCGGGCCCAATTCGCTCCGGGAACAATTCGCTCCGGGCCCAATTCGCTCCGGGAACAATTCGCTCCGGGCCCAATTCGCTCCGGAAAAAATTTGCAAACGCATTTCCAACAAGCGTATAAATTAATTATTATTACGTACGCTATGTAAACTAAACATATTTAGGCTTAGGCTTAGGCTTAGGTTTAGGTTTAGGTTCAGGCTTAGGCTTAGGCTTAGGCTTAGGCTTAGGCTTAGGTTCAGGCTTAGGCTTAGGCTTAGGCTTAGACTATTAAAAGTAAAATTTTGTTGATAATCAGAAATGCGTTTGCAAATTTTTTCCGGAGCGAATTGGACCCGGAGCGAATTGTTCCCGGAGCGAATTGGACCCGGAGCGAATTATTCCCGGAGCGAATTGGCCCGGAGCGAATTGGGCGGAGCGAATTGGACCCAATTCAATTTTTTTGCAATACAATTTCTTACTCAGTGAAACCTGACGTATCGATTGATACCAAAAACCAAGCAAAAAAAATACACCATGGTTTAGTATATCGCAGTCGCACCTTTAATGTTTTTTATTTACAGTTGATTCGTATTGAGGTAGGATTTGTTCTGAATATAATTTCTTTCTAAACAAAACCAAAACGTTAATTATAGACTTTATAGAAATAAAATATAACAAAAATCAACTTAAGAACTTTTTTAAAGTTCGTTAATAAAAATATAGTGCATTATTGAGTAAATTTGGAATACTCAATAAAAAAGATGCCAAAAAATTTTTTCAAAAAGCTAAATTAGAATATAGTTTTAACGTATAAGAAAATTTCATTATGTACTTACTTTAACGTAAGTACGTTTTAAAAAATCCATTTGGTGCGAAATGCTTTCTTCACGTTCTTACACACGAACTGCTTTCTTTTCGTACTTTTGTATGACATAAATATTTTCTTTCAGGTACATCCGATAAATACATGTATAAACCCAAGACGTAAGTTAGTAAATCAAGAATATTTTTAAATGCGCAATTACGACATGGTTTATAACTAGTTGATTAAAATTAAAATTGTTTTTTATGTATAAATAAAGCAATTAAAATTGTTGTCACAAATTTTCGGAGAGATAACTATGACTACTTCTGTAAAAACATAAAAATGCAAATTTTTAGAACAGCATAACAAGAAAAATGTTTTACAGTTCGAAACAGAACTTATTTTGCCCATCACCTATTATAAATAGATAGATAGATAATATGCCTCTACCACACCGCCTAGAACCCTTAGTGTTCTTATCGGGTGCACAACATTGACAGTGCCAAAGAGAGAACACCTTAGCCTAACATAACCACAACTACAACAAATTTAAATAAAAACAGAAAGAACAAAAACAGCTAATCAGCTAATCCTAGGATAACAAAGCAGAACAGAATTGGTTAGTTAGAAACAGTTATCATGAAAGTTAATTATGTTTATAAAGTTATATTGATTAGTTTATTACAATAATTAATTTAAAATCAAAACAAATATTAAGAAAAAAGTAAATAAAATCTTACCAAAACGTACCATGTATGTTTAAAATAAAATTTTACAAAATTTCTTGGTTATTCCATGTCAAATAGCTTGGCATATGGCATAATTCGTCGATCATAGAGAAGAATACTTTGAGCAGTTTGAACCAAACAGAAAGGAAGCAGGGAGTAGAGTAGCACTTGGAAAAGCCAGTGGTAGTATAAAATAAAAGAAAGAACACACAAAAATTAAATACTAGTAAATACAAATATAGCAATACAGAAAAGCTGATTATAGGAAAGAGAAGGCAGAGAGAGAACAGAAATAATTTTAGTAATTACAACTAAAACCAGACATTACGTTTTTAGGTATTATAAAATTTTAATAGCTGTATGTAATTACATACAAGCTGTTAAATAGAAGCTATTAAGTAGATAGATATAATTTAAGCGAAAATTAATTTTTTTAGGAATTGGAGTTATGGTTGAAAGCATTACATATTGATTAGCTGTGACAAATACAGAAAAGCCATGGAAATACTAAGTTAACAGTGACGAACTCTTTGACACTGCCAAGATTGTCCAAAAGTTGACAGTGTCAAAATTGGGGCAGATTGGACAGGTATGACAGAAACAATCTGTCATATTGTCCCAAATTATAGTGTCTGTAATTTTATTTATAGTTAATAAAAGAATATATTATTTGATACCTTTTTTAATTTATTTATTTTCATATTTTCCTAGATTTTGGCCTTTTATCACAGTTATGTATTTATTTAAGATTTTTAATGATTCTATTAAATTTTTGTGAATGTAGAATCAAAATGCTATAATTTTTGCAGCTGATAATTCAGATGGACGCAGAAAGACAGAGTTCAGCTTTGAGCGAAGAACATCAACCGCACGGGACAGAAGGTGATGTGAACGAAAATTCGGCCAAAAGAAAACTGGATCAGGAAGAAAATCAAGTAAATTTGCATGCTTCTAAATGCTTGACAGAAAGAGTATACTGAAGAGTCTCAATTTTCCCTCTGGCAAGTCCAAACCTGTATATGCAAGAGACGAAACAGGTTTTATATGTTTATATAATCTACTGTTGAAAGTGTGTTTTGTTAATTTTAGATAATGGATATGAATAGTATTTAAGCTTATTTTTAATAATTGTTTTCAGGTAAAATAAACTTGATTATAGGTAAGGTTTTATTTCTTTTAGTAGGTTTACCGATTGCTATGGTAAATTTTAGGATTAAAACTTTTTATTCTTCTTTTTTAATACCTCCCCTTTGCATAATCTTCGCCTGGTCGAAATAAGGGTCAAGCAATTCAACAACAACTTGCAAGCTTGATTTTTCGTAACCGAGGAACCGCCACGTGTAAAAATTTTGGTGCACATTCTTAATATTTTTATGTGAAGAATAATATCCTGTTTGTTAATGTTGGCCCATTTCGCGAAAATCGTTTGATGGAGGTACATAAAATCGCTATTATGAACAGTGCTCATACACACGAACTTTAAAGTATGTTCAGCTAACTAACCTAACATTTTTTTGTTTTTGCTGTTTACTGTTAATTATATTCAAATTTTAAATGAAATCGGTCATACTGATGTTAATAAAGTCATTTTCACGAATGTCTAAACCCACCTATATGAATGGAAGTTCTTTAACGATAAAGATTTTCACGGGGTTATGACGCTGTAAATTCAATTTCAGCCAATGAGCACCTGGGAAAAAGTAAACGTGAAGATCTCCAATTTTTAGCTCCTCTTACTTTTTTCCCACTAAGCAAAGTATATAGCTGTGTCACAACTCCCGCTGTGTTAATGTTTCAGAAATATGACGTCTTATAAATACGAGTTGTAATGTAACACTGTCGAGCGATGGTGTAACGCAGCACGTCAGTCAATGAGGTACTGAGGCTGGAGATTACAGGTTCAAGTCCTGTATCGCTCATTTTTCAGCCAAAAAAGCTAAAAACAGCAAATTGTTTCGCAATCTTTCTTTCAAAAACTCAATTTATTCGGCCTCATATTTCTGGACGTTACAGCTGCAATTCACGAATAGTATTCTCATTTCAAGGTCCATAAAATTCTAACGTGTCCATAATCATGTTATTGGTCATTAGAAATAATGAACTTAAAATCATTATGAAAATGATCGTAATAATTGTAATGATAATATAAAGTGACTTTGCTTTAATTTTTCATGTATTATGGTAAATTCCCGGCCACCGGCTTTTGTTTTTGCTATGCGCCATAGTTATGAAATGAACTGTGTATTGCTAGATAATACACAGTTATGGTGTTAACAACGCCGGTCCTGCTTCTATAGCCCAACGAGGTGCTCCGAAACCTGCGTTCTACATCTTCTATAGTGTTTTTACTTTACCGGCTGGTTTAACCCCAAATAAAAATTATCATTACAGTAAAATAAATCCTAAAACGAAACATATGAAAACTGCTAAAAAAATTTAATAAACACTTTATCGCTATCATTTAAAATGTAAATATAATACGTTTATATTATTAAAAATTAGGTTTATGTTTTTTGTAAAAATTATTGTTTAAAATTGTTAAAATTAAGATTATTTTAATTAAATTTTCTCAAAACTTTTATTTGAAAAAGTATATATTATGCATTTATATTATAATTTATATTAATGTAAAACAACTCTAAAATTCCAATGTATTTTATTTTATATGTTTTTAGAATTTCGAAATTTACTTCCAAATTTTCAAATTTTGTTCTTTTTTATATGTTCTCAGTTGGTCTAAACAAACATTATTTTTCGAAACTTTATGTTATCTTTTATTTAACCTGATATCTTTTGGAACTTATAATATTATTTTTTAACCAACACAATCCTTCATTTTTTCCTGCTACACTTGGCTGACCGTGACGACTTGAAATATTAAATATAATATTAGCAATAAAGGAATCAAGAATTTTAACCAAAACTTTTTAATATTAAAAATTAAATAACTTATTTTAACAATCTGATATTTTTTACAAGTTCAGGCAAACGTAATTCTTGTATAGTTTCATAATATATTTTTCCTTGTTTTTATGTTAATGTTTTTGTTACGTTTTAAAGTTAGATTCATAAGACGCGCGATTTCACTATGCGTGAATTTTGCGTAGAAAGAAAGATTAATTTTATTGTAGCGCAGTGAACAGCAAAGTTCACATTCATGAAATAAGCTGTATTAGGCGATTCACCTCGATTGTTTACAGTACTTAATCAACTATTTAACCACACCACAAAGCAACTCAAAATATTTACAAAAAAATGTTTAATATTAAAGTGGCACTTTCACAAATCGAACTTTTAAACGGATAGAAAAATGCACTCTTTTACTTCTAGGCTTACGGGCTAAAATTTGGAAATGTTGTAGCCGTGGAGCCAAAAAACCCAAATGTTAAATTTGAAGTAAACGGTTTTGTTTTTAAAGAGTAGTCCATTTTGCACAATATAGGGCGCCAATATCGCTAAGAACGGACCACTTTTTTTATATAAAAAACCTATCTATTTCAAATTTGTAGATAGGTTTGGTATTAAAAGAGTAGTTTGTTCTGGCCAATACTGCGCCAATATAGCCGAAAACCGACCACTCCTTTTATACAAAACCTACCTACTTTAAATTTTATATTTGAGTTTCTATGCACCAATGCTACAACATATTGAAATTGAGTCCGAGCAACCAAGTATTAAAGGAGAATTTCATTCCAAGCGATTTAGGAGTTTGATTTGTGAAATAGCTTTGAAGAATAATACCTTAACAAATATTTTTTTAAATTAAACAATTTTAAAGAAACATAAATGTCAATTTTTAATGGCTAAAACTCACAAGTTATTTTTTATCTTTTGTGAAAAAGAGGGATTAAAAGTATTTTGCGTTCCAGTTCGTTAAAAAACTATATTCGTTAAAAAATTCATAATTTCACTATTTAAACTGGTCCTCTCGTGTTCGTCATTCAAATTTTATGAGGTCAGCCAGTTTTAATACAACCGTAGACCATAGTCATTATCGAGCCGGATGCCCTGTCCTTATTACTGGCATGCTTACATGTTAATAAAGTAATTATAACTTTATGTGTTAATCAGTTATGTGAATTTAAATTTTAATCGATGTGTAAAAAGCAGTTTGTTTGTATTTAAAATTTAATTTTAGGACCTGCAACAGGTGCAACTCTGCTCTACATTGAGTACATGGATTAAATCTCAAAACGAAACGATCAATATTATTTAAGACCTGGACAATTCGCTTTCTACAATTCGCTCCCAGGACAATTCACTCCCGGGACAATTTGTTCCCTTGACGATTTGCTTCTTGGACAATTTGCTCTCTGCCCAATTTGCCCCCAACAAATTTTATTACACAAACTTCATTGGGAAAAATTCGCTCCTTGGGCAATTCGCTCCCTAAACAATGCGCTTCCTGGGAAATTCGCTTCCTAGACAATTCGCTTCCTGGACAATTGGCTCCTTAGACATATCGCTCTCTTTACAATTCAATCGCTCCTTGGGAAAATGAATTTAAAAAAAATCGTAGGTGGCCCGATTTACTCTCGTTATTTCTTATAACCGTAATTTTTAAAAAGCATACCTTTTTTGGAACAATTCGATTCTAAACTTTTTGATCGCTATTTACAGCACTTCTTTCGCTGGATACATTAAATGACGATTTTTTTGTAGAAAAGGTGGCTGTCAGACATTATTTCCTACAAAACAATTTACTTTAAAAATATCCCGCGGGCACAATTTTTAATGAATAATTTCTTTCCTCTTCGGCCACACTGAGAAAATATAATTACGAATTTCAGCCACAAATTTACGCAATAGTCAAGAAATTATTAAAAAGTTTTACATTAATAATTTGGTCCAACTGAGCTTGGTTTTTAGGAAACCTTCTCCAATATAACGCAGTTCTTATGGACAGAAATAATTATGGTGTCTGGAAGAAATACCTTTTGCAAAATATCTTCGGAAAAAATATCTTTTAAATTATTCGCCATTTAAAAAAAATTAAGGCTTTTTTAGAGTTTTTTTAGTTTGATTTTAAGATTTCGCTTAGGCTTAGGGAAAACAATGTTTTCTTTTGTTATGAATTTAAAAATGTTTCCGTAGATATTTTTTTCGAAAATATTATGCAGAATGTATATCTTCCTAGCGCCATTATTAGTCATCTTTTAATAAACAAAGATAATTTTTTTCTTTTAAATTAATGTAACACTAATTTTTAGCCTGACGGGAAGGAGACACATCAATCGATATCAAATAAAAACAAAGTGAAAATATCCAAATATAGTTGCTAAACATTAATTTTGGTATATGGTTTGGTATGATGTATGGTGTTTTTCACATATTTCCTAACAAAAGAAAATAAAAATTCTTACGAATGTTATATATAAAAAAGCTAAATGTTTTTTAAACGTAGTTCGCTTTTTTAAAAAAAAAATTTGGTTTCTAAATGATATCAGAATTACAACGAACAAAACATGTTTCGCACAATATTGTTGTGCACAACAGGCTGTAAAAATACCAGTAAAAATTAATTTTTAATGGCAGCATTTAATTAATATTTGTCGGGATTAAAATTTAAAAAAATTGAACTCAATTTTAAAATTTAAACTAAAAATTCATTGCAAGAAAGCAAATTGTCCCCAAGAAAATAAGCTTTATAGAAATTACGCTTATAAAAAACCTGCGAACTAGGAATGAAATGCAAAGAATTACAACCGCTAGAAAATGAGTTGTGCAGGAAACAAACTGTAGGGAGCGAATTGTCCAGGGAGTGAATTGTTCGCAATAAACTGTTTTGTAAAAATTGTGTTTATAAAAAATCCCGGGAGCGAATGTGGCAGAGAGCGAATTATCTCGGTAGCGAATTGTCCAGGGAGTGAATTGTTCCAGGAGCAAATTGTCCCGGAAGCGAATTGTAGAGAGCGAATTGTTCCAAATTCATGTTATTTTATTGTCGCCAAAAAAAGTTTAGCATTATACCGTGGTATATAAAAGCAAACGGTTTTTTAAAATAAATTTTCTTGAAGATGAATGTCTGGAAAATTCATTAAAAAGGGAAATCATGTTTATCGATAAGATATAAACTTTTTTATGAGGTCTGTAATAAAAGTTATTGCCGTCCAGTATTTTTTTAGCCGCATTCGAAGAATAATTTATATTGGTATTTCTAGAAGATGAAAATTGATAGCGTCTTATTTTGCGCATTGAATCATTCTCCAAAAGAGTATCTTGTTCATTATCTTTAAAGCGCGCATTGAATTCATTTCATATGGTTAAACGAAACAAAATTAAAATCTTTATATCAAATTTCGATGTTTAAAAGCCCTCTCTATTCTTTCCATAGGTTTTGGTCTTCGAGTCTGTTTTATGTATTAATATTTTGTTTGAATAATTTGCTAATAAAACCATCCCTATTCATATGACCACATGGGTGAGGGAGTTGGCTTGGTGAGGATAAGAAACCTCTAAAACTTTTGAACCTCCCAAAAAATTGAACGGGGTGGGTTTAAGCAATTAGTTTTCCGCTCTGGAGTAGGAAAAAAGAGAAAATTACAAAAAACGCCTCAAAATAATTTCACGTTTAAACAATTTTTTTAAATTTAAGATTGGATTCAGAGTACACATAAGCATCACTTGGACCATAAAAACTTTTTTCGCTAAATCGAAAACTTTACTTACACTCTTGTTACTATAGAAAAAAAAAACATTGTTACTCAAAACCGAGCTTTAGTTAAGGAGTTATAGAAGAGAATTAGACCGGGGGTCAGGTCAATTAGGAAAATTGCAGTATCTCTATTATCACCTCAATCAAATTTTAAAATAATATTAAAAAAACGTCAATCAAATGTTTATTGAATCACCTTTGTGCAATGTATTCATTTTTGGATGAAACATCGCAGCTTTGGAGATATTTCAAGTATTTAAAAAACTACCGAAAAAAATCATTTATTTACCGCTTTTGAATTCTATTTCAAAATCCTGCCGGAAATGGCACAGTTATTTTTGCAGATCTTGAAATAACACGCTATTGTGCATCATTTGGTATATTTGATGCCTAATAACTCGATACCTTAGTTTTTTCCAGTGAACAGTGCGCCTTCCCTTACCTTGCCCCTTTAATAATACGAAGCAAGTCGTCGCTGGTATTACACAATTCGCTGCGGCAACCGATTATTAATTGCACGATTAATCCCAGCGAGCATAAAAGCATTAGTGAACAAAAAGTTTCACATGTTCCGGAAAAGTCGCGACTTCTGCAAATCGTTGGTCAAAAATCTAGTGTACGACCGGATATGCTTTTGGATTATATGTATTTGAATTAAAAAACAAGTAAATTTTTGTTAATTTTCTCAACAAAAATTAATAACAAATAAAGTTGTTTTAGTTTCATTCAATTATACGTTTATGCCTTTACAAAAAAGTACCAACACTCAACGACAACATAATACGTTATAAGACGGCATTGTACATTGTATGTTTCATTAGCAAAGAAAATTGTGAAAAAAGAAGTCGCTAATAAACGTACTCAATAGTAATTCAGCCACTCTTGTTCTGTAATATCTAAAAAATAATTTTTTTTAAAGCTAAGACTCACCAGACTAGATATATTTGTCAGTCGGAACTATAATTTTTATTTCCCCCGAGTATGGATCTGTGTAAAGGCCAAAGCGACAATATAGGTATCTGTTCCTGCGCAAAATTTATTAAGGAAAAGGAATTGAATAGGAATTTCCGAGCGAGTGTCTAATCGCGTGCATCACCTGTTGAAGCAAAGAGCGTTCGATAAATTTCTCAGCTAGTAATTTCCAAGGCTTTCGCCCCAGATGGGAGCAATTAAAAGAGCAACTGCTCCGAGGTGGCCCAGCACAAAAAAAACGAGCAGCCCAAACGGAGTTTCTAACTGTGTTTCATGTATTTTAACTTTGATTTCTGCCGTGCTTTTAATTATAAGTTTTATTAAAAAAATCAACTTCCTTTGAAAATCCGAACCCTATACGGTTGGGCCGTTTGCGCTCGCAATATGACTACTGCGCTATCAGCCAGTTGGCCTTATTATCTCTCGACCTCA
>JASAMX010016811.1:0-16181 GCA_030248175.1 Microlaimidae sp. YZB2_3
TAGGCTTAACCTTAAAAAAAGTCAAGTAAAAAAGTTGAGTAAAAATTTAGCCTACTATTGCGCGCGAAAAGGTCGCCCGAAACTTTAACTGCTTTCATAACTATGCCGAACAAAAAGTACGCATGGCTGAATAGGGGCTACAGTCCTTACCTACTTTCTAAAATAACTAAGAAAATAATGAACTTTTGTTTTTTAATTTTTTGTAGAATAAAAAAAGATTAGATCGTACTATAAAAAAATGTTTAAAAGATGTAGATATGAGATTAACATTATTTAATTACATATAACTTGCCTTTTTGGTGCATTTGGCGGCAGTTCGAGCAAGATTGGTGCCGCACATCCAACACGTCTATTTTTATGCGCTGCGATTTTCAAATAATTGCAGCCGGGACTTTTGCACTCAATACTGTTTTTATCGCAATCTGCTATTATTTTTAGCACCGCGAGTCCAGTTACACAACAAAAAACGAAGCGGAACTCTTGTGTTTAAATGTGTAGCAACGCCACTTGAATAAGATGTCAATACTTTCCAACGCTTTTGCAAAGTAACAAAACCATGTGTTTTATTTGTTTAAAAATAATAACAGCGTCTGTATTTTTTGTTGTGCCAGATTCGCAGTTCTAAAATAATCGACTACAGATAAAGTCACAATTGAGTGCAAAAAAAGTCGCAGTCCCCACTGCGAGAAAACTGAGACTGTGTTAAAAATCGCAGAGCGGGAAAATTAGCAGAAAAATGGCGGACTTGAAGAGTCGCACAAACATTTGCAAGGGCGACTTGGGCACACTTTGTCAAAAAATTAGGCGCCGAGTCGACATTTCCTCGTCTTATATACTCTTAGTTCCACTGAACGGATAAAAACATGAAGATAATTCCACGCGAGGCAGTTATGAAATTTTAAATTTTGTTTAATTTAAAAAACACTCAAAATGAATAACTCGCTCAATTTAAAAACATTATATTCCAAAAATGGGTTTGGCTTATGGTGTGTTTTTAGTAATTTTTAATAATTACAAAATGTATAATTTAAAAGAAGTGAAATGCTTTTTTATATATTTCGCTTTTTTTTAAAAGCAAAAAATAAATATAGCTGTCTTATAATACCAGAATAACAGCAACAAAAAACACTCCAATTAACACAACGCGTAACTATTTTTTTAAAAAGAGCATTATTTATTTGAAGACTAATATATAAAAAAGGGAATTTTCTAACGGTGTTGTTTTTGGGCAAACAAAAAAGTGTTAATTAATCAAAACACGGATTATTGTAGCAATTTTTGATCCAATGAAAATGAAAGGCAAAACTGATTTTTAACCTCAAAATATTGACCTCGTATTTTTAATTTTTTAGCCTCTTGAGAATTCAAAACTTGCCATCTATAGGCTTTTTTTAAAACCGAATATACCTTATCTTTAAGGGTTTTTAAATTTTTTATATGGATATTTGATATTTTTTACACAAGGGACGCTTTCATTTTTATTCTGCAAAAATATATATCTTTGGTTTTTCGCTAATAATTTGGCAAACACTATTATTACAAAAGTTGTAGTTGTGAGTTCGATTTTTTTTTTTTTCCCAATTTTATTTTCATTTTTAAAATTGTTTAAATACTCTAGAAAACTAACACAAGTAGTTATTTTATGCATATTTAAAAATAATGAGCTACTCTCCATCCTAAAAACTCAAAACTATAGAGAAATAAAATTGAGCTGAAACCGCGATATTTGCAGTATTCGAATCAACTATATAACAACAAAAACATTTAAAATTTTTTACTAAAACTGATTAATATAACAAAGTTTAAAAACTGTGTTTTAAATAATTATTTATTCTAAATTACTTAATTTAAAATTTAAATGCAAATTTTTTAGAGCCTAAAATTTGGTCTTAATTTTGTAATTGTAAAAAGGTGGAATTAAAAAAAATCATTGTTTTTTTCTAAAAATAAAAACGTCATTACCGCATAATTCGATTGGTCCCTAATGTCCTGATTCCAATTTTCAGCGTCAGCCACACATGATCAACATTTTATAAAAACTAAAAATGCTATGGCTAGATTTGGCTGACGCTGAAAATTGGAATGCAGACATTAGGGGACCAATCAAAATTATGCGGTAATGACGTTTTTATTTTAAAAACAAATAAGAACGCAGATTTTTTTTAATTCCACCTTTTCACAAAAAATAAATAAATTAACCAAATTTAGCTCTAAAAAAATTTGCATTTAAGATTTTAAATTAAGTAATTTGAAAAATAATTATTAAAACACAGTTTTTAAACTTTGTTATATTAATCCGCTTTAGTAAAAAATTTTAAATGTTTTTGTTGTTATATAGTTGATTCAATACTGCAAATATCGCGGTCAGCTTACAATTCATCTATAGGTTTGAGATTTTATAAATAGAAATAGCTCATTATAATTTTTAAATATGCATAAATAACTACTTGTGTTCAGTTTTCTCAAGTTATTAAACAATTTTGAATGAAATAAAATTGCTGTGCTATATGTGAGTCGAACTCGCAACTTTGCAACTTTGTAATAATAGTGTTTGCCAAATTCTATTAGCGGTAAACGAAAAAGATCTTAAAATTTTTGCAGAAATGAAAGCGCAAAAATGCGGTCCTCTCCCCCGTCTCTTTTTCTCTTTTTTTTTTTTTTTTTTTTTTTTTTCTTTTTTTTTTTTTTTTTTTTTTTTTTTTTTTTTTTTTTTTTTTTTTTTTTTTTTTTTTTTTTTTTCCCCCCCCAAACCGAAAGTTGGATCTTGAATTCTGGGATGTAGGTATGAAAAATTTAGAAATCTAGAAGAGGGTCAGGGTCTGTCTGGTTTTAAAAACCAAATACTTTATAGATGGCAGATTTTAAATTCTCGAGGCGAGCCAGGTTAAAAAAAATTAAAAATTTTCTGAGGAGAACTCGATTTTTGTCTACGAGGGGGGTCCAAATATTTGAGGTTAAAGGGGGGGGGGGGTGGACCGTACACCCCACTTTACCTTTCCATTTCATTGATAGAAATCTCATTAAATAATCATGTTTTGATTGATTAACACTTTTTTTGGGTTTTTGCCGAAAACAACACCGTTAGAATTCCCTTTTTTATATATTAGTCTTCAAATAAATAATGCTCTTTTTAAAAAAAATAATTTGTTTTTACAATTCGTGTGTTAATTGGAGTGTTTTTTGTTTGCTGTTATTCTGGTATTATCAGTTTAGCTATCTTTATATTTTGCTTTTAAAAAAAACGAACTACACATAAAAAGACACTTCACTTCTTTAACTTCTTTAAATTATACATTTTGTAATTATAAAAATATTCTAAAACACACCATAAACCAAACACCAAACATCATTTTTGGAATATGATCTTTTTAAAATGGAATTAGTCATTTAATACTTTTCAAAATTGAACCAAATTTAAAATTTAAGCTTTTTGGTACCCTAGCATAAATTCTTATACGTTTTATTAATATCCTTTCAGTAGAACTGTTTTTTTGTTGAAAAAATGGTGTATAAAACAAAATTGGAAATAACCAAGCGGTATTTTTTTTAATAATTCTTTAACTGTTGTGAATTAATTTTTACTGTAATACAATTTTTCTCTCAGTGTTACTTGAGACATCAATTAGTATTAACAAGAATATATAACACAAGAGAATATCCGACTGTACACTAAATTTTTGACCAAAATTTTGCGAGAAAAGTCGCACTTTTGAATTCGTGTGCGACTTTTCTCGCAAAAATCCACCATTTTCTGCCAGTTTTTCCGCGCTGCGATTTTTAACACAGTGTTAGTTTTCTTGCAGTGGGGACTGCGAATTCTTTCGCACTCTATGCTGTTTTATTCGCACTGCGATTATTTTCGCACTGCGAGTTCGGCTGAACAAAAAATACAGACGCTGTTAGTCATTTTTAAAGGAATAAAACACTTGGAAACTTGTTTTATTTAATTTTAAAACGTTGGAAAGTCACTTTATTTTATTAAGACTAAAAAGTTTTGACATCTTAACGTCAAGTAAACGATTTTTACACATTTAAACACAAAATTTCCGCTTCGTTTTTTTTTTTTTGTTGTGCAGCCTTGGACTCGCAGTGCGAAAATAATCACAGTGCGAGTAAAACAGTATTGAGTGCAAAAGAAATCTTAGTCCCCACTGCAAGAAAACTAACACTGTTTAGAAATCGAAGCGCGGGGAAAAGTAGTAAAAAAATGACGTGTTGGATGTGCGGAACCAAATCTGTTGCTGCCGCCAAACTGCCGCCAAATACTCCGCCATTTAAAAACTAAAACGTTTTAAAGTTATATGTAATTAAGAAATGTTAATCTCATATCTACATCTTTAAACATTTTTTTATAGTACAAAAAACTGTTAATCTTTTTTTATTCTACAAAAAAATTAAAAACAAAACCGAGTTGTTTTTCTTCACGGAGATCTCTTTTTTAGAAAGTAGGTAAGCAGACTATAGCCTATTGCGCCGTGGTGCATTTTGCTTTAGCAGCATAGCTATCAATATGAAAGCAGTTAAAAATTTTCAGCGCGCGCCGGGCGAACTTTTCAGCGCGCAATGTAGGCTAACTCGATTTTACTCGACTTTTTTACTTGACTTTTTTTAAGGTTAAGCCTATGCGTTCCTAAGCCTAAGCGAAGCCTTAAAAACAACCTAAACTTTAACAAATAGCTGCACAAAGAAGTTTTAGTTGTTTTTTAGGCTTTGCTTAGATTATAACGCGCAAACTTAACCTTATAAAAAGTCGAGTAAAACCGTGTTTATATTTGTAACACATTTGTGTAAAGTAGAAAATATAAACTATGATTTAGTTAAAACCAGTTTATTATAAATTTTTCTATTTTAACGCCTTAGTTTCTAAATGGCGGCAGTTTGGCGGTGGTTTGGCGGTAGTTTTGGCGGCAGGTTTGGCGGCGCACATCCAACACGTCAGAAAATGACGAATTTTGCTGAAAAAGAAATCGCACAACGTTACAGGTGCGACTTTTCTAGCAAAGTATAATAAAAATTTTAGTGTAGTGTCATTAGTACTAAAGCTAAAGTGTCTTAGTACTAAAGGGTTTTTTTTGGGATTAGTACTAAAACTAAAGCGCTAAACTGAAATTAGCTGGCAAAAGCTTGGAAAAAGCCATGGGCCCGGCAAAACTTTAGCTTTTGCCGCGAAAATGACAAATCATCAAAAAATGATTGACCAAAAAAATGACCAAAAACCCAAAAAAAAGTGTTCATCAATCAAAACATGATGATTTAATGAGATTTATATCAATGAAATGGAAAGGTAAAGTGATGTGCGGGTCCACCCGCTTAATTTCAAAAATTTGGACCCCCCTTCGTAGACAAAAATCGAGTTCTCCTCAGAAAATCTTTAAGTCCTTTTTAAAGAGTGGCGTCCATATAAGCCATTGAATAAAATGCCTTTTGAATAGTCTTTAAAATAGCATGTTTCTTTGAGTTATGTCATAATAATGACTTATTTTTAATTAATTCGCGTGAATTTAAATAGATTTATTTATTTACGTGAATTTAGATAAATTGAATATTGTTCGATTATTAAATTACAACAGGCTTTTTATTACACCCAACTGGCGTGAATTAACAGAAGAATATGACTTTAAAATAAAAATGTCATTTAAATGGACTGAAATAATGTTTTTATAATCGCATATTATAATAAGGCTTCTTATTCAGGATTTAAACATCTTTTGGTAAAGTATAATATATTTTTTTAATTTTTATTGTCAAGCTCACAATTAAGCTAATTAGCCTGGGCTAATTGTGAGCTTGAGCTTGAGCCTGAGATTTATTGTGAGCTTGAGCTTGAGCTTAGTACTCACAATTAAATATATGTGAGTGCCAATTGGTATTGAGCATTTGTGAGCAGCTCAATGCATCCCTAGTTCGGGTGGTTGGTTACTCGGGGTAAGTTGGATCTTGAATTCTGGAAAAGAGGTATGGAAAATTTTGAAATCTAGAAAAGGGTCAGGGTGTGTCTGGTTTTAAAAACAAAATACTTTATAGGTGACAGATTTTAAATTCTGGAGGGGAGCCAGGTTAAAAAAATTAAAAATTTTCTAAAGAGAACTCGATTTTTATCTACGAGAGGGGTCCAAATTTTTGAGGTTAAAGGGGGGGGGGGTGGACCGTGCACCCCACTTTAGCTTTCCATTTCATTGATAGAAATCTCATTAAATAATCATGTTTTGATTGATGAACACTTTTTTTGGGTTTTTGGTCATTTTTTTGGCCAATCATTTTTTGGTGATTTGTCATTTTCGTGGCAAAAGCTAAAGTTTTGCCGGGCCCATGGCTTTTGCCAAGCTTTTGCCAGCTAATTTCAGTTTAGCGCTTTAGTTTTAGTACTAATCCCAAAAAACCCTTTAGTACTAAGACACTTTAGCTTTTGCTTTAGTACTAATGACACTACACTAAAGTTTTGATCAAAATTTTGCTAGAAAAGTCGCACCTGTAAACGTTTGTGCGATTTTTCTAGCAAAAATTCGTCATTTTCTGACGTGTTGGATGTGCGCCGCCAAACCTGCCGCCAAACTGCCGCCAAACCACCGCCAAACTGCCGCCATTTAGAAACTAAGGCGTTAAAATAGAAAAATTTATAATAAACTGGTTTTAACTAAATCATAGTTTATTTTTCTACTTTACACAAATGTGTTACAAATATAAACACGGTTTTACTCGACTTTTTATAAGGTTAAGTTTGCGCGTTATAATCTAAGCAAAGCCTAAAAAACAACGTAAACTTTCTTCGCGCAGCTATTTGTTAAAGTTTAGGTTGTTTTTAAGGCTTCGCTTAGGCTTAAGAACGCATAGGCTTAACCTTAAAAAAAGGCAAGTAAAAAAGTCTAGTAAAATCGAGTTAGTCTATATTGCGCGCTGAAAAGTTCGCCCGGCGCGCGCTGAAAATTGGTATCTGCTTTTATATTGATAGCTATGCTGCTGGCGAAATTCCCCACGGCGCAATAGGCTATAGTCTGCTTACCTACTTTCTAAAAAAGAGATCTCCGTGAAGAAAAACAACTCGGTTTTGTTTTTAATTTTTTTGTAGAATAAAAAAAAAGATTAACAGTTTTTTGTACTATAAAAAAATGTTTAAAGATGTAGATATGAGATTAACATTATTTAATTACATATAACTTGCGGAGTTTTGGCGGCTATTTGGCGGCAGTTTGGCAGCAGATTTGGTGCCGCACATCCAACACGTCATTTTTTACTACTTTTCCCGCGCTGCGATTTTCAAAACAGTGTTAGTTTTCTTGCAGTGGGGACTAAGACTTCTTTTGCACTCAATACTGTTTTACTCGCACTGTGATTATTTTAGCACTGCGAGTCCAGTTACACAACAAAAAAAACCGAAGCGGAAATTTTGTGTTTAAATGTGTAAAAATCGTTTACTTGACGTTAAGATGTCAAAACTTTTTAGTCTTAATAAAACAAAGTGACTTTCCAACGTTTTCAAAGTAAATAATATAGTTTCCATGTGTTTTATTTGTTTAAAAATAACGAACAGCGTCTGTATTTTTTGTTGTGCAGCCAGATTCGCAGTTCTAAAATAATCGCAGTGCGGATAAGTCAGTATTGAGTGCAAAAAAAGTCGCAGTCCCCACTGCAAGAAATTAAGACTGTGTTAAAAATCGCAGAGCGGGAAAATTAGCAGAAAATGGCGGATTTTTACAAGAGAAGTCGCACAAACATTTGCAAGGGCGACTTGGTACAATTTTGTCAAAAAATTAGTGTACAGTCGGACATTCTCTTGTCTTATATACTCTTAGTTCCACTGAACGGATAAAAATAACACTTAAGATAATTCATGCTAGGGTACTAAAAAGCTTAAATTTTAAATTTTGTTCAATTCTAAAAAACATTAAATGAATAATGCTAATTTAAAAACATCATATTCCAAAAATGATCTTTGGCGTTTGGCTTATGGTGTGTTTTAGAATATTTTTATAATTACAAAATGTATAATTTAAAGAAGTGAAATGCTTTTTTATATGTATATTTCGCTTTTTTTTAAAAGCAAAAAATAAATATAGCTATCTGATAATACCAGAATAACAGCAAACAAAAAACACTCCAATATTAACACACGAATTGTAAAAACAAATTAATTTTTTTAAAAAAGAGCATTATTTATTTGAAGACTAATCTATAAAAAAGGGAACTCTAACGGTGTTGTTTTCGGCAAAAACCCAAAAAAAGTGTTTGTCAATCAAAACATGATTATTTAATGAGATTTCTATCAATGAAATGGAAAGGTAAAGTGGGGTGCACGGTCCACCCCCCCCCCCTTTAACTTCAAATATTTGGACCCCCCTCGTAGACAAAAATCGAGTTTTCCTCAGAAAATTTTTTATTTTTTTTAACCTGGCTCGCCTTCAGAATTTAAAATCTGTCATCTATAAAGTATTTTGTTTTTAAAACCAGACAGACCCTGACCCTCTTCTAGATTTCTAAATACCTACTTCCCAGAATTCAAGATCCAACTTACCCCGAGTAACCAACCACCCGAACTTCTTCCCTCCCTTTTAGCTGCCAAAACTATGCTTATCTGGAGTTAATTTACTGTATTTTTACTGAAAATGCGATAATCGCCCATTAGAGGGGACTGTTTAGGAAGGACCGCATTTGCGCTTTCATTTCTGCAAAAAATATAAGATCTTTGGTTTTTCGCTAATAAATTTGGCAAACACTATTATTACAAAGTTGCAAAGTTGCGAGTTCGACTCACATATAGCACAGCAATTTTATTTCATACAAAATTGTTTAATAACTTGAGAAAACTGAACACAAGTAGTTATTTATGCATATTTAAAAATTATAATGAGCTATTTCTATTTATAAAAACTCAAACCTATAGACAAATAAAATCTAGCTGACCGCGATATTTGCAGTATTGAATCAACTATTTAACAACAAAAACATTTAAAATTTTTCACTAAAGCGGATTAATAACAAAGATTAAAAACTGTATTTTAATAATTATTTATCAAATTACTTAATTTGAAATCTAAATGCAAATTGTTTTAGAGCTAAATTTGGTTAATTTTGTATATTTTGTGAAAAGGTGGAATTAAAAAAAATCTGCGTTCTTATTTGTTTTTTAAAATAAAAACGTCATTACCGCATAATTTTGATTGGTCCCCTAATGTCTGCATTCCAATTTTCAGCGTCAGCCAGATATAATTCAACCATAGCATTTTTAGTTTTTATAAAATGCTAAAATGCTAATTTAGTAAAAAAGATTTTTTTTCTGGCGCAGATTATGTTAGCTTTTGTACAATTTTTCCGTTTCCCAAAGAAATTAGCTTGTAAAATTTCAGTTTGTTAAATAAAGTAAGAACTTAATCGTAAATATTAAAACCTTTTTCACAAAAGATATGCATTTTATGATTTGAGGGCAGCCTAAATTTACCTTTAAAACTTATTTTTTATACAAAAATTTTGATAATTAAAACAAATTAAAAAAATAATTTACATTTTTGTGGTCGTAAGTTATGATTGAATAATTCTAAATATGTAAAAACGAATAATAATCCAAATAAAATAAAATAAAACTGAAACCTTGATAAATCTACAAATTAATTTTTGTGTATTTAGTGTTTAAAATAAAAAAATATGTGGAATGCGAACCGATGCAATTTTTGAATAAAGTTTTTATTATAATGATATAAATCTCTGTTTAAAACAACATTTTTTAACTAGTCCAAAAACAGTTTGATTAAATAATTTAAAGTTTTTCTTTAAAAGAGTTTATTATGGAATGTAAAATCCGAAAAGCTACAAACAAGCAACAATTTTTCTGTGTTCTTCGGGCTTTAGATTGCCAACTCCCGATTTTGCTTGTTGTAAAATGAGTGATGACAAAAGAAATTTTTGAAGCGGTTAACTCTCTAAAGCCATTTAGATTAAAAAAAACTTATTAATATAAAAATATATATATATAATTATCAAAATACTTTGGAACAAAGCTCTGGAGCTCCAAAAACCGGTGTTTTGCTCCAATTCAAAATTATTTTTATTATACTTTTACTCTTACTTTTACTTAAAAAAATAGGTCTTACTTTTAATTTACTTTTTAAATAAAATTTTTCAAATTACTTTTATTTTTACTTAAAATAATCAAAAACTATTACTTTTTACAACACTACTCCCAACATTACTTTACTTACTTACTCCCAACATTACAACATTACTTTATAATATTATTTTTTGCAAATCTGCCGACGAAACAGAATGAGACACTTTTGATAGTGTGGCCGTTTGTGTTTCAAGATCATTTGAAAAAGCTTTTCAAGCTTTCCCTAAACTTCTGACACACCCATTGTGCACAAATTTAAAAACAGTGGATGGTCCCCTAATTTTTTAGCACAGAAATCTGAACATTTCCTTATGATTGAAACTTTGTTTTGCAACGGGAAAAGGGCTCCTCAGATATTCGCTTTTCTCATTTTAAGTCTCTAGCTCGGCAATGAAAACGTTTCACAAGAAACTGGCAGATTCACAATCTGCGGGGAAAAGTAGATTTTCAGAATGAAGCTTTTTTGGTGTTGTCAAAGTGGTTATAGGAGTAAAATTTTAATCCAATTTTTAATAGCGTATTGGTTCTTTTGTCCGTAAAAAGTGATTCTAAAAGCTTTAACCCTTTTTGATGTTTAAATCAAAAGAAATAAGACGAATGTGTGATGGATTTATAGATAAAAGAAATTTTTTGTTAAGTAAAGGTAATCTTTCTGGTGCACGCAGTATCATATTTTTATTGTTTGTTTGTACTCTATCATATGTTGTTTATGTTTAGCATTTTATGTTTTAATGTAATGTATTATAACTATATATTTTAACCTTTACTAAAAAAATAGTGGCTTCATAAGTAAAAATTTTTCAAATAAGTAAAAGTGAAGAAAATATTAATGATAAAGCTTAATGCAAGGTTTGTTTAAATCGTCGTTACTACGGCAAAATGAGCCACAATTCGTATAAAATATATGCGACTGTGACTCATTTTAAATTTGAAACAGCACCCTGTTTACTGCAGAATGAGTCACAGTCACGTGTATATTATAATGACTGTGGCTCATTTTGCCGTAGTGACGGCGAAATACTTTATTATGTTTTAGAAACAAGTATAACTTTGTAATTGTAAAACACTAATTTGGTTTTTTTTATTTAGGGGTTGATATAACGTTTTTTATGACCTATTTTAATGTCAAGAATAAATAGTTTTTTAGCAGCATTCAAGGCAAATTTTTTAAAACACTATTGAATGCAAGCAAAAATAATGTTTGCTCTCGTTGACTAAAAATAACCTGTTATAATCGAAACAAATTTGTCTTTCTTTGCGTTTTAGAACTTTAAATCTATAAACAATACTGTTACCTTTAAATGAAATGGAATACAATTTTTTAAAATTTGTGTTCAATTTTTTAAAAAAGTTTTTAGTAAATTCTAAAAATTGCATGATAATATTAACGGTGTTCCTAAAATTAGTCAGCGAAAACCGAAGGTCTTATTTTTTTTTGCTGAAAAAAAAGCGCAAATGCAGTGCTTCATAAACAGTCCCCTCCGATGGGTGGATATCCCAGTATCAACCTCCATTCGCCGGCTGAGCCTAAACCATTCCACAAATGCGATTCAAGCCTAAACCATTCCACAAAATCAAATTTTTAAATGCGACCTTTTCTGGGAGGCCGCTGAAAACAACACCGTTTCAATTTTCTTTTTTGTAGATTAGTCTTCATTTAATATTTTTCAGAATTGAACCAAATTTAAAATATAAGCTTTTTGGTAACCTAGCATAAATTATATAAAGTTTTATTAATATCCGCTCAGTAGAAATGTTTTCTTTTAAAAAATGGCGTTTAAAAAAGAACATTGCAAATAACCAAGCAGTATTCTTGTAAATACCTTTTTGACCGTTGGGAATTAATTTTTCATGTATTGCAATTTGTTTTTCTCAGTGTGACCTAATACGTCGATTAGTATTAATTAAACAGCAATAAAATATACACCATGAATTAGTATATTGCACATTTAAGTTTTTCGGTACCCTATCATATTTTCTACATTAACTTAACTTTTATTAAAATTATTTAAGTATAAATACTTTATTTTAAAAAGTGATGTATAAAAACATAATATTTTTTCGGACAACTAGAAGATAGATGTACATCCTATTTCAAAAATTTTTCATTATACACCACTTTATAAGGCACGAAATGAGCCTTAGTTTCTTAAAAAATGTCACACATTTAAAAACTACATTTACAAAATTTCAAAAAACCTCAACATACCCGCATAATTTTAGCCTTTTTTCCGCATTAAACAGCTTTGAAAAAAGTTTTAGGTTATTTTCATCGATTATCGTATTACCACTGTTTATCACAGACTTCCAGGTTCGCAGCAAATTTTTGCAATTATCACTGTAAAGAATTGTCTCTCCATTTTCCGCTAAAAAATTTGAATTATTCGTTTTTTTAAAAAATATTCGGTCAAAATGAAAATACTTGATGTACACAAAGGTCTCGAGAAGAAATGAAAATAATTCATATATGACGGTTGCTAACTAAAAAAACACTAGTACGAAAAAAATATAAACAACCAGCGTTTGTTTTAGAAGAATGTAAAAAAACAAAATAGCTGGTTGTCTATACTTTTTATGCCCATTTCTTAGTTAAATAACGTCATATACGAATTACTTATAATTCTTCTCGAGACCTTTATGTACATTGAATTGACTGTCGTGATTGTTCATAGAGTTCAAATATCTGCGATCGAGATAACATAAAAATGTAAAATTTATATATATGGCCAGTGACATGTATAGGTTTTTCATCTACAAATTCACCAATTTGATTTTTTAAAAAGTAAACTACTTTTAACCGTCTGATAAATAGCTTATTAAATTCACATTATTCCGTAAAAGACGTATGAAAGAAAACGCGTGTCTCAAGGCAAAATAATTGTATTTAAAGATTGAATCAACACGCGTGTCTGACTGCAAAACAATGTTGTAACATCAAATGAACACGCGTGTTTAACTACTAATCAATATTTTAACATTCATTGGAAACTTCATTGCGTATCAGAAGTATTAATAAATTGAAAATATTAATTCAACAAAAAAAACGGAATGCTTTTGTATTTTAAAATTTATGTACATAGCCACTGATTTTAAGGCATAAATAAATTACTGCTTGTAAATTTTTCTATCTAATATATTATTAGCATAAAAATAAAGCCCGGGAATTGTACTTTAATAAGCAAATAAACAAATTTTATTGAAATCACAGAGTTCATTATTTTAAAATTCGACACCATAGGGGACTATTTCATAAAGACGTTTGTAAATTTTCATTTTACCAATCTCCGCCCTTTTTTTTGCAAATTACGTGATAGAAGATATACGACACGGCGAATATTGATAGGTCAGTGGAGATGAAATGACTTGGCTGCAACAAATCAGGGCAGAGCAGTGTGCGGAGATGCTCCCCCTGGATTACAAGTCGAAAAACCTTTATCGTGTATTTTACAAAAAATAAGCGGAGATTTGTAAAATGAGAATTTACAAAGGTTTTTATGAAACAGGCCCCAGGCGATAAAAACAGTATTTTAATTATAAACAACATCAATATTAATACGCAAAGTCAACTAATACCCCATGAATATATACGACCACATTATTTTTTCATATTAAGTTTTTTAATTGTGTACTACTTCATTATTGTAGAATTTTTATTTACGATTCAATTTGTTGAAGAAAAAAAAACTCTAATCCAATGATTTTCAAATAATACTATTATTATCCAGGTTGATATAAAACGTTCCATTTGGAAAAACATTATTGTTAAGTATTAAAAGCTTCAAAAAGTAAGTCGATAAGAATTCAGAATTAAGATGCTGTAAAATTGCTTACAGCCGTGAAATTCTGAGAAAAAAACCGATTAACCTTTATGGGTTGTTTTAGCCTTTTACGTGGTGCCCAAAAGTCTATACGCACCTTTTTGACTCCCCTTTTTTTATTCCCACCTAGGAAAATTTCAGCTGCATATCCCTAATTTTAACCAAATTTTGAGCTTTCTTATAAATCGACGTGTTTATGTTACACGAACTTTGTGTAGTCGTTGTCAAAACTTTTTGATATTACGGTTGCAAAAAAGGTATTTGAGTAAACAAAATTATTTATTTATTCAAGCTTGTTCAAATTTCATATCAGGGAGCGGGTATTATTTTTGATTTTTTTTTCTCTTTTTCTATTTTTTTTCTTTTCTTTTTTTTCATCAACAACATCAAATCTGCGACTTAATTGCCGCCAATATGAATTACAATTGTAACAAATTATCAATGAACATAGCTATCTGATATGATTTTTAAAACAGCAAAAATGAAATAACAAGTTGTATAAGTTTACCTTCGTTTGATAAGTCGGAAGGTTTAGTCATTTTAGAGAAACCAAAAAAGAAAAAAAATATACAAAACAAATTTTTAATTCCCATAATTAAAATATTAGAAAAAACTGAGATAAATTATGAGTTATATTTTTTTTATAACTTTTACATTTACAGAAATAATAATATAATTTGGGAGAAAAGACTATTAGAATTATTATCTGGTAATAGATCTGACCTTTGACTGATGATGGCATTAAAAGTTTACAGAATTAGTCAAACCGGCAAAACAACTTACCAAAAGTTCTATCTAACGCGGTGATTTATTAAACATATATAAATGACATAGGGTATCGGATTTAATTTCGGCCAGCCCTTAATTTCGGATACCAATTTAGGGTGTTAGAAAACTAGCTTATTTTTAAAATACAAAAGAACTAGCACAAAAGTAGCTGGATGAATGTTAAATAAATTGTTTTTACAAAGTTTTTTATTCATGTTATTAACATTTTCAAACATAAAATGCATTTTTGGGGATTTTCTGGATTTTCGTTTTGTGCTCAAACTGCAATGAATATGAACAGACCAGAAGGAATTTCTCAAAAATAATATTGAAACAAATTAAAAAGCCAGGTTATATTCTTGGCGGAGGGATGCAGTTATATAATGAGTATAGTAAATATCAATGTCAATGGAATTTTTCCACCCAACCCATTACTTACTACTATATAGAGTACCAATGCTTTAAAATATATGTAAAGTAAAAAAACACAGTAAAAATTTCGGGTTATTTACCTTGGCGGAGGGATGCAGTCATAAGAATTACGTAGTGAAAATCTGTGCGGATTGAAGTAATCCAATTCCTGGGGCCTATTTCATAAAGACGTTTGTAAATTTTTATTTTACAAAACTCCGCCTATTTTTTGTAAATTACATGATAGAGGATATACGACACAGCGAATATTGATCCGTCAGCGGTGATACAATGACGTGGCTGCGACGAATCAGCGCTGAGCAGTGCGCGGAAATGCTCCCCCTGGATTACAAGTCGAAAAACCTTTATCATCTATTTTACAAAAAATAGGTGGAGATTTGTAAAATAAAATTTACAATGGTTTTTATCAAACAGGCCCCTGATTGACTAAGTTTGAATTATCAATAGACCGGTAAGAATTTCTCAAGGATTATTGAAATGCAGTAAAAAAAATAGGAGTTTATTTTTTGGCCGAGAAATGCGCAGTCAGATATGAAATATTAGAAATAGGCGAGGGTTGGTTAAATGGAGTTATACCCTTTATGAACTTTTGTAACGTCTTGTTTATCCTTAAAGTTTATAATTTTGGTTTTTGAAGTCGTTTTTTTGTATTTCAGGTTTTTGTTTTTGTTTTTTTTTTCAAAACTAAAGGGTGGACGAAATTAATAAGAAGAAGAAAGTTTGTTGTTGCAAATATTACATTTACAGTATAACATACTTACAATACAACAGGAAAGTACTGACATAAGCTAATAATTAAAATACCAAATGAAAATGGTTATAAAACAAATAAAGCAAATTATTTAAAGATTTGGAAAGAAAACCACAAATTTTTAGACATAATGAACAATTCAAACATTCATAATTAAATAAGCACATAAAAATCACCTATATTTGTTAAATAAAAAGAAAAAAAACGTGAAGTTGTGAAAAGGAAATTTAAAGAATAAAACTCAAAAGTTTTTTTTTACGAAAAATGTTAAGTGATTTAGAAAGCACTATTTCTTTTGGTAATTTGTTCCAAA
>JASAMX010016812.1:0-10865 GCA_030248175.1 Microlaimidae sp. YZB2_3
GAAGAGGGTTAAGGGTAATACACCCTCTCCTAAAAAAATCTTACACTACCGACACCCTTCTCCCTTCCCCCACCCCACCCTACACCATAGGTGGGCAGCCTCTCGGATTTTTTGGGGGGGGGGTCAAATTTTAGGGGGGTGTCCGGCAAGACCCAAATTTTGAGGGGGGGTGTACCCAATATTTCCGCGCTGCCTTAAAATGGGCTTAAAACGCGTAAAAAAACGTAAAACAAGCTTATAAATGCTTTAAAACTGTGTAAAATTGAAATAAGACCTTATTGCAACTTACAAATTTTATTTTTTAATTCTTTTATTAATAATGTGTTTATATATTCTTATAATTAGATTAGAAATCATAGTTTTTTTTAATAATAATTATGTAATAATAGAATAATAATATTATTGTCTTGATTATAAAGTCAAGTATCACAAACTTTTTAATCCATAATCTTATATTTAATTAAAGATTATATACATACATGAACATGGGCGTAGCCAGGGGGGTCTAGACACCTCTTTTAGGTCGGCAAAGGAAAAAATTTGGGGTTAGACAGACCCCCCCTTTTGCAGTGGCGTGCCCAGGATTTCATTTGGGGGGGTGGTCTGGGGGCCCTACTAACCCTGAAGGGGGGTCTGGGGGCGGCAGCCCCCCAGATATGGGGGGTCTGGGGGGCGAGAGCCCCCAGCGGGGTCAAGGCGGAGCCCCTTGTCAGGGGGGTCCGGGGGGCAGAATGTCCCCCGGGGGAGAAAATTTTTAATTTAAGGCGCTAAAATACACTTGAAATTTTAATTCCAGATGATACTTATTACAAAATTTAAGGTTTCTTATACCTACACATTTAAAACATGCGTTTAAAACGTTAATTAAAGGATAATAGTGTTTATAGTAGTTTTATTAAACTGTATACCTTAACTACTGAACGGGATAATCGATTTGTAATCGAAAAACTAAGATAAATTTATCAATTAACAATTAACTCTCCGCGCGAAGCGCGCAAAATTTTTTTTTAGTTGTTTTATAACACTTAAAAATTTTTCTCTGGGAGGCGAATTTGGGGGGTGTCCCCGGGTACCCCAACCCCTCCTGCCCACCTATGCCCTAGACACCCTTCCCCTAAACCGCGACACTCTAAAGTGAGTGGTCGGCACTCTAAAGTGAAGCCTATTCTACAAACAAACAATCTTTAAAACAACTGTATTTCAAATTATCTTAAAAGTTCATGTGCCGGTACTCATGTATTACGGTTTATATTTATAAACTTATAATCATAAGGTGTTTTTGGTCGGGTCCTTTAGGGGGGTCCACACCTGGGTGGAAGGCCAAAAAAATTTTTTTTTTTTTGGGGGGGGGGGGGGGGGTCCGGACCCTTAGGGGGTGTCAGCGTCAGGGGGGTCCAATTTTTTAACAAAATTTTTTTAACTCAATAATTTAAGTGTTTTTAGGTTTAATATTGAATTTTATGTGCTAAAACCGCCTATTTAGGCTATAAAGTGTATTTAAACACTGTTTTTAACTAAAAAACCGTGTTTTTGACAGTAAATAAAAAATATACTTCCAAATTGGTCGGGAAGAAGGGGGAGGGGGGTCAGCCTCGCTAGAAGGGGTCAGGCCGGACCGCTCTCGAGCTTTGGGGGGAGGGGGCCCCTGGATTTTTCTAGGGGGGTCCAAAATTTTGACTCAAGGGGGGGGAGTGGACCCCTTTGTCCTCCCTCCCAAAAAGACCTATGCTTATAATGAAGGTTTAATAACAAAAATTTGAGGTACTACGGGAGGTAACTGGGCTTTGAAAGAGTGTTGGTATAAATCCTTCTTTAAATTTCAATCATAAAAAAGGTTTTAATTTTTTAAAATAATAAATCATTATGACTATTCCTATTCCAAAACTCAAAAAAATTTTTAAAGAAAAAAGTTTTTGTTTCCAACAATTAAGTTTTTTCACCCTATTGATACGCCAATAAAAAACCTAATCTAAAAAATGAATGTATTATCGTCGTTATTCTGACACAAAGAGTCCACAATCGTTATAAGATCAACGTGACTCTGACTCATTTTGTTTAGATTATTTGTGGTTTAAGATATAAAAAGAGTCGCAGTTACGATCATTTTATGACGCTTCTGACTCTTTGTGTCAGACTAACGACATTATGTTTTAAACAGACAATAATTTTCTTTTTTTCACGTTTTTACAAATCCATTTCAGTGTTTTCATACGTGATAAAAATTGTAATAACCTAAAAAAAAAAATAATGTTTATAGCCGTAGAAGGCTGGATTGTCTTTGTAACAAACGTGCACGAGGAAGCCCAAGAAGAAGATATTTATGACAAATTTTCAGAATACGGAGAAATCAAAAACATGCACCTAAATTTAGACCGCAGAACTGGGTTCTTAAAGGTTTTCTTACCTTATTTTTTAGTATTTTTAAAGACTTTAATTTTGTCTTAATTTCTTTTTAAGGCTGGTTCTTATTTATGTAAAAACGAAAGTCCTTATGCAAAAGTTAGGGAAAATCCCTAACGCACACAGCGTCAAAACGTGTCCTTTGGACGTTGTCCTTTGAACAACGTGTTCATACCTTTTTGTCCTTTGGACTTTGTCCAAAAGACAAATTTCAAGTAGCATTCACATTTCGTCGAAAAGAAAAAGTTCAAAGGACGTTTTGGCTTTTATGTCCTTTGGACTTTTTCCAAAGGATGTTTTCACATAAGTATGAACCAGCCTTTACTCGACATAGCTTAACCCTTTGTGATTTTTTCGTCCAAAAAGCGCTGCAAATTTGCAAAAGGTATTCCACGTGAGTGCTGCAGTGTAGTGTTGTAAAAAGTTACTTTTACTTAAAGTAATAAAAGTAACGGATTTTGGATTACTTTTACTCGACTTTTGAAATTTCAATTACTTTTACTCTTACTCGACTTTTGAAATTTCAAATACTTTTACTCTTACTCGGATTTTCCACTGCAAATACTTAAATTAATTTAAGTAATTTCAATGCGTAGGTTCCCTATGGGCTTGTTGTAAAGTAAATGGCAGATGACAATTTTTTAAGCCGCTAACACGCTAAAACTATTTATTTTGACCAAAAAATTTATTAAAAAGATAATTTACACATAAAATTAGCAAAAAAAAACCTTAGAACGGAGCTCTGGAGCTCCACAAACCGGTGTTTTGCTCCAGTTCAAAAATTACTTTTATTACTTTTACTCTTACTTTTATTAAAAAAATAGGTCTTACTTTTACTTTACTTAAATAAAATTTTGACCATTACTTTTACTTTACTTAAATTAAAAAATGACAAATTACTTTACTCTTACTTTATTTAAATTAAAATTTTTCAAATTACTTTTATTTTTATTTAAAATATTCCAAAATCAATACTTTTTTCAACACTACTGCAGTGTGTTAAACTCCGCGTTCTTATCGTTCCGACGCGGAATTTAATACAGTGCAGTACTGATGCCGAATGCCTTCTGTGGATTTTCAGCGGAACGAATCCCAAAGGGTTAATTCAATAACCTTTAAGAGACGTGTATCCCACCCTACCTCCATATATGGGCACGGGAAGGTTAAATCCCACAAATCCAGAGATAAGAGGTTTAACCCCCCCCCCTCCTACGCAAAAGTCGGGGGGGAAGAAGATCCCCCCCCCCAAAATTTTCAAAAAAAAAGACTTTAAACTGACTTCTAACTCCTTTCAAATGTCAATTTTAAGGTCAAAATTTTTAACAATTAAAACTTCAAAAATTCCATAAAAAGGGCTTTTTGACCCAAAATTAGCGGTTTTTACATATTTTTCTTCAAAATCAAAAAATGATATGGGTAAAATGCGTTTCTTGGACTTTAACCCCCCCCGTTTTTCTAATTCCAGGTTTAACCCCCGCCTAATCCGGACCAACTTGCCCATGTATGCCTACCTCCCCTCTTTTTTTCCCTCATCTATGTATAGTTCTAGTCATGATAGCATCGCTTATCAATAATTGCTGCTCATTGTTGGAATCGGTTTTTGTATTTTAATTTATCATAATAACATTTCCTAGGGCTATGCGTTGGTGGAATACGAAACATTCAAAGAAGCTCAGGCAGCGATAGATAATTTAAACGGAGAAGACCTGCTTGAACAAAAAATATCAGTCGATTGGGCTTTCGTAAAAGAACCTAATAAAAAGTAATATTTTCTTACACAAGGCTTGGAATGAGTTTTATTTTTTTGTTTTATTGTACTTCCCTTTTTAAAAATTAAAGAATACTTTGTGAGGTAATATATAAGTCAACCGTTCATTTTAGTTTAATAGCTCATTTTTTGAAACCCCAAAAGATCCATTTTGGAGTCACTCCATGTCAAATCAACAAAAAAAAGAAAAAAATTGACGCCCCATCACCGCTTTTATTGAAACTTGGTATGATTGTTGCCCTCATAAAGAAATGCAAAATGCCAAATTTTCAGCTCAAATTACCTTCTGATTCCAAAGTTATGACCCTTTAAAATTTGAGGTTTCAGCCCGTTTTCGATTAAACGGGGTTTTTTTAATAGCTTATAACCTAAAACATATTTGAAATAGACCCCGTGTTATATATATTATTTGAAAGCTCTTAACGATATTTATAATTTAGAAAACTTAGATGTACACCATTTGCCGCCAAAAAATGACTTTCATAACAAAATCACACACAAAATAAAATACCCGAAACACGCCATCATCGATTTTGCTTAGTGTTTTTTAATGGTGATAAATACAAGTGTTGGCAATATGCATTGGCAATACAGACCTGTGCACGTTCTGGAAATGCCCCTCCGCTTATTGGAGGATTTGATCCTCCCCCCAGTTTTATTGCCCCCCCCCGCCGAAAAATGAAAAAGTATTTTAATTTATTTTAATCAAAACTAATAATAGGTAATTTTAGATTTTTACTTTTAAATGAGTTTTTTTAATTAAAAAATGTAACCAGTTAGAACTTTTACCTAAATCTTTACATATATTATATATTTATATATGTGTATATATATATATAATATATATCTATATATATATATATATATATATATATATCATAAAAAATATTAAATTGTAGATAAACTAAAAGAATACGCGCTGAGCGAAGCAGAAGAAAATTTTTGAAAATTAGTCTTTTGAAACCTTAAAAATTTTGTGTTCTTTTTTGTCTGGTTGACTAAAAAACGGTTAAAGAATACGTTTATGGCCAAAAATCTAGGCGCCAGGCTGGCGCCTAGACCCAAAATTTTAGGCGCCAGCGGGAAATTCTAGGCGCCAGTGGCGTCGATTTGGCATAAAAAAACCTAGGCTTGGTCTATTTTCAACAGATAATACTGACGCTAAATACCATTGCCCAACCCAAGAAACAGTCACAAAGCTTTTTATTTCTGAGAATTCCAGTTCTGGACTTCTTTCATTCTAAGTAATGTTGACAATTTAATTGACTTCTGAAAAGAAAACTCTTTTGAATAAATAAATGCAACCTTAATGTCCCTTTAATTGTGGATCCTCAATTAAATCTTTCCTGCAACAATTGGAATTCTTTCCAATTTCGCTCTTCAGTTGTAAACCGCACAAAAGCCAGGTTACAACGAGACTACTCAGACCAGATTATGTCCCCCAAAGATTTTTTTGAATTTGCTTTCAAAAATTATCTCATCAATAACTGTGAAGTTTACAACTGAAGAGAAATATTGGAAAAAATTCCCATGGTTGTTTGAAAGATTTAATCAAGGATCAACAATTAAAGAGACATTAAGATTGCATTCATTCATTCCTATATCCACAAAATCACTGATTTTAAAGGAGTTTTCTTTTTCAGAAGTCAGTAAAATTGTTAACATAACTGAAGATGACAAAAGTCCAGAACTGGAACTCTTAGAAATAAAAGGCTTTGTGACTGTTTCTTGAGCTGGGCAATGGTATTTAGCGTCAGTATTATCTGTTGAAAATAGACCAAGGTGATGTCAAACTAAGCTTTCTAAAGCCTCAAGGACCTGCAGGCTCCTTTAATTTTTCGCATCTGAAGGACATTAAAATTACTCCTAGCAATGTAGTCATACGACGTGTGGACCCAACTTTGAGTGAACATAGTGGAAGAGGGTACAAATTAGAGATTCATGCTAAAAGCCTCAAGTGTGTTTTATTTGAATTTTTAAACAATTTAAAAATGAGAAACCGTCCAAAACGAACAACACCAGAATCTTGTATCAACCATATCCCCATAACGAAAAGATAACCATGGATAATTTTTTTATATGCATATTGCCAACATTTCTATCTATCACCAGTAAAAAAACTAGCAAAATGTTTTGGGCGTGTTTTGGGTATTTTATTTTGTCTATGATTTTGTCATGAAAGTCATTTTTTGGCCCCAAATGGTGTACATCTGAGTTTTTCAAATTATAGATTAAAGGGTCATAATTTAATTTTGGAACCAGAAGGTATTTTGAGCTAAAAATTTGGCTTTTTGCATTTCTCTATGAGGGCAACAATCAAACCAAATTTCATCAAAATCGGTGATGGTACGTCAAATGGCTGGGTTAATTTGACATGAAATGACTCTTTGGTCGATTGCTTTGCTACTGTTTTGCACTATTTTATGTTATAAAAAGTGGGTCTTCAAAACCCAGGAACATGAATTGAATAAGCAAAATAAAATTTTTTTTCTTCTTTAAATCGAAAGTCCGCTTTTGTTTGATTATTGAAAATACGAAGACCTTCTTACGTTTTTACTTTTTACCCTTTCTTTAGAGTATTTATAAGTAATTATATTTATGCCGATTTTATGGTTTTATTATATATTTTTGTATCTTATTGTAACCTTCTTACTTTCTAGATTTAGCTTGTGAGTTATTGTGAAAAGACGGACTCCAAGTTTTACAGATTTTAAAAATCACAAAATATTTTCTTTCACCCTAATAAATTTTTTATACTAAGACTAATTACATCATTTAAAAGCTCATTAAACGGGTTTTCAGGGTTGAATTGGTTTTTGTTAAATTAAAACCGTATTAAGGAACTAACCTTCGATGCTTGGGAGGTTTGGTTTACCATCTATGTATTTAAGTTTTTCCATTTAAGGCATACAACATGGACGTGGGGGAGCGTTAAACCCCTGGTTTTTTTTGCGCAGTGTTTTTTATCTTTAACCTTCTTGGAGGTTGTTGGTTATTTTGGTGTATTTCAGATCGTTTTTTCTTGTTAGAGGTTGAACCTATGCCCTGGGACTTAATAGAATGATCCTTTTTTTGTAAATTGTTTTTATTTGGCAATAGGAGACAAAAACAATTTTAAAAATTTACAACATTTTTTATTTTAATTTCAGAAGTCGAAAAAGAAGATAATTTTGCAAACTGCTTTGAAAGAAACTTTGCAGAATACTTTGTTTCATTAATAGACTTTGCTACGTTTCAGCTCAAAGCGATATAACATTTTGTTGATGTAACGGCTTACTGTAAAATTTTACGATTTATAAGTGCAGCACCAGATCTACTGTTTTCTCCGATTTGAATGATTATTTGTGGAAAATCGCAATTAACCCAAAAATATAATGTATTATTTCAATTTTGAAAAATTTGTTTAAAAATGCAATGTTATACAACTTCTTTGCTGTTTTAACAGCCCTTAAATTTTCGAACCTATGAAAACCCCACTAATTATTTTTTTAAAATTTTTTACCAAATCAAAGCAATAACTGAATTCAATGCAAATTTTATATTTTGCATTTAATTTTCACATAAATACACCGTTATAATTTTAATTAAAAAAATCCACTATCAGTCTCAATATTTGTGAACTAAAGCTAACTTTTTTAAAGGTCTTTAAAGGTGCGGTGTGGAGTCAAACTTTTTGTCTTCTATTTTTTTTGTGAAAACATTACCCCTGCCCTGGATAGCCCACAAAAACTTTTTCAACAGAATATTTTCAGTAGTTCAGGAGTTATGACCCATCGAAAATGGCATTTTTCGGCAATTCTGTACGTGACAGATTGCTCACTGGGTATAACGATTTACGTTACAAATTATGCACTCATAAAAGTGGCTACTTTCTACTTTATTTTGATACACTTTGATCGTTAAAATTAGTGCAATATTTGTCGAAATATTGAGTTTCCCGTACAAAAAACCCGCAATTTTTTCGTTAAAAACACCAAACGACGGCAGCGATTTTGTGAAGTTTGCCCAACCTTTCTTTTTCACTTCATTTCACTTCGTGTTTTTAACAAAAAACCAAGGGTTTTTTTGTACAAAAAACGCAATATCTCGACAAATACTGCATCAATCTTAACGATCAAGGTATCAAATTAAAGTAGAAAGAAGCCGTTTTTTGTTCTTTTTTTTTGAGTACATAATTTGTACTTTAAATCGTTATACTCATTGAGCAATCTTTCACGTACAGAATTGTCGAAAAACTCCATTTTTGGGGGGTCATAACTTCTGAACCACTAGAGATATTTTGTTGAAAAAAAATTTGTGGGCTATTAGGGGCAGGGGTAAGGTTTTCACAAAAAAATATCAAAATCTAAGACAAAAAGTTTGACTCCGCACCGCACCTTTAAGTCAAAATAGACAATTTTCACCAAACTAGGTAGGGTTCATAGATGTTTTTGGTCAGGTCCGCTACGGGGGTCCACTTCCGAGTGAAACACCAAAATGTTTTGAGGGGTGTCCAGGTTGGTCTGGACTCTTTCTGACTTTAGGGGGAGTCGACCCCCGGGTGCGGGATTTTAAAAATAAAAGTAAAATTTTAAAAGTCAGGGGGTTCTGATTTTTTAACAAAGTTTTTTTAAATCAATAATTTAGGTGTTTTTAGGTCTAATATTGAATTTTATATACTAAAAAAGCCTATTTAGGCCTAAAAAGTGTGTTTGAACATTATTTTTAACTAAATAACCATGTTTTTGACAGTAAATAAAAAAATTATACTTCTAAAATGGTCGAAAGGAGTTGAAGGAGGGAGGGATTGGATTTTTTCCAGGGGGGTCCAAAATTTTTGGCTCTAGGGGGTTGGACCCCTCTGTCCCTCCCCCTCCCTAAAAAAACATAAATGGTAGCGTTTAAAAAAAACTCAAACTCAAAAAATTGTTTTTGGAAGGGGCTAGGAGGTTATGTATAGGCTAGTGCTAAGTAATTTTTAAAGCCAGATCTTTTGCGTAGTGTACCTCCCCCTATCCCTGGCTCTTGTGCATTAGCAAAAATTTTAAATTGGTGGATTAACGTTAATCTTGTTATCATAAAAATTTGTCTAATAGTTTTTTAAAGTGAATATTTAATGCTGCATGTGTTTTTGTACGGGGTTTTTATAGTGTATTTCGTGTTAGTGATGTTCCTACCCTCCAATACTATGCTCTGGAGTTCGGCTGTCTAAAGCGGAGACAATTCAAAGCTTCGCCCCTTAAATGAGCGATTTCCAGTGTCTTTAAGCTTAAAATATGATGTTATTATATTTGCATTTTAGCACTTTTTTATTGTTTGTGGTTTTAATATTCGTATTCAAAAATTTTGAAAAATAATTTATTGCATTACTCCATAATTATTCATAAAATTAGTACCAAAATAGGGCGGAGCTGTGGGTGCTTTGAAACTCCGCTCCGGTACTTGGAGTTTCGGGGAACATCACAAATTTGTGAATTGTTAAAATAAAATAATAATAATGATGTTAGTTAACCAAATGGGTAGCATAATGTTTTTCAGCAAAGTAATGTTATACGGTGATTATATTTGAAAGCTTTGTGGATTATACCAGCAACCATATTTCGGCAGGGGGACATGCTGGAGGGTATACCCCCTCACCAAAAAAAATCTTGAAACTGTCAACAGTCCCTCCTCCGTAAAATTAGGGACGGACCCCTCCTCACCCGGACGCTGTACTCCAAAACCTACCCGCATGCGAGGTAAGTTTTATTTCCTGGTGATTGGTCAGCGGTGTTAAGAAGGCGGGCCTTTTAAAAAAGCGTTTTAATATCCAAATCAATTGCCTTTAATCTAAAATAAAAAGTCGTTATTTTTTCTCAGGAATTAATCCGCCAATTATCCTCCTGGGTTTCCTGTTTTGTACCCTTCTGTATAACAAGTAAAATCGTGCCTTCTACACCAGACGTCATAACCATAATTTGGCGCCACAATTCTTTTTTAATTCTTTTTAATGATCAGTTCAATAACTTAAAAAGCACGGGCGGTTTAAATAGGCAATAATGGCGAAAAAAACCTAAGCAAATACACCAAACCCCCCACACCCCCCCACCCCCCCACCCCCCCCCCCCCCCCCCCCCCCCCCCCCCCCACCCCCCACCCACACAATTTCCTCAACCCCAACCACACAACACCACACCCCCCCCCCAACCAACAAAAACCACCTAAAGACACTGGAAATCGCTCATTTAAGGGGCGAAGCTTTGAATTGTCTCCGTCTTTAGACAGCCGAACTCCAGAGCATAGTATTGGAGGGTAGGAACATCACTAACACGAAATACACGATAAAAACCCCGTACAAAAACACATGCAGCATTAAATATTCACTTTAAAAAACTATTATACATTTTTTTATGATAACAAGATTAACGTTAATCCACCAATTTAAAATTTTTGCTAATGCACAAGAGCCAGGGATAGGGGGAGGTACATGACGCAAAAGATCTGGCTTTAAAAATTACTTAGCACTAGCCAATACATAACCTCCTAGCCCCTTCCAAAACAATTTTTTGAGTTTGAGTTTTTTTTAAACGCTACCATTTATGTTTTTTTGGGGAGGGGGAGGGACAGAGGGGTCCAACCCCCTAGAGCCAAAAATTTCGGACCCCCCTGGAAAAAATCCAATCCCTCCCTCCTTCAACTCCTTTCGACCACTTTAGAAGTATAATTTTTTTATTTACTG
>JASAMX010016813.1:0-27568 GCA_030248175.1 Microlaimidae sp. YZB2_3
GAAGGCGACCGTATATAAAAAGAAGAGTTTATTAACTGAACAAGCATCTCGAAACTGCGCCTTTTATATCGACGGAGAAAAACCAAAAAACCAAAGCCAAAAAATAATAAATAAAAACGTTAAATAAGCCAAACGGCGACACCTTCATCCAAAATTTTTACGGTTTAGGTTTACATTACCAATAAAAACAAATGATAAAAACAAATCTCAGTAAACATTACATAAGAAAGTAACTGCAAAATAAACATATTGATATTATGGATCATTGTATCAGGTTATCATTTTCTTCCTAAAATGCTTAAAACTGAGCGCAGGTTGATATTTCTAAAGGCTGCGAGGCAATCATCATTGTCTTTGTTTTTGTTTCTAAGCCTCAAATTCGTCAAATTTCTGCTGCAGAGATTCGTAGCTTGATTGTTGCAAATTGCTCTTCCTGATGACCTGTGACATTGGACTTCCATTAAGAAGCTTTGTTTGACTATATTCTGATTACACACTATGACTAAACTATAGTTCTGATCTGATTTATCCGCTTTCAAACTATAGTTCGATTAAGGATTGTGGCTTCTTTCATTCTCATTTTTTTTTGCAAAATATTAGTAAAATCTGTTTGATTTTACATGAACGATTACAAATTGGTGTCTTAATTCTAAATAAGGCCGACCTGTCCTTTTACTCGAAAGGCTCAAAAGACGCAAGAGACAGGATGCGCTATAAATAAGCAATTTTTGTACAAGTGAAAAATGTCAAAAACTTTCGAGTTTATTTACAATAATACTGGGAAAAACGCTAAAAATCCTTTAATAATTATTATTTTAGTCCTATAATGTGCGTTGTTTTGGTTATAAAATTTGACGATAAAATATCAAAGCGAATCAGGGAGTAGGTAAACTTTCTGAGATCCTTTTCAAAAATTTCTACCGATATAAAACTAAAGATTAGCTGCAGTCTTCTGTAGTCTAGAAAACCATGGGCTCCCCGATAAATAATAACCAGACAAGATGTATCTCTTTCGGGTACGCTTTTGCTGGACTTGGTTGAGGAGTATAAAAGTAATAAATGGTAAACATGATTTATCTCTCTCATTTACAGTCATAGACCAAAACGGTCACCCAAACTAGGGGGAATACTGGTTTTACACCCGGTACGTGAAATTTTAAAATCTAAGGGGGTCCTATGGGAGGGGGAGGGGAGTCAAACCCACTCTCTATGGCCTTCCAGAGGTGAAGTCGACCTGGGGTTGAAATATTTGAAATCTAAAGGGGGTCAGGTGGGATCCAGTTTCCAAAAAGAAACAATTTTAAGCTATTAAAGTTTTAATAATTGTTTTTTATGGGATACTACTACATGTTATTGAAAAAAGCGATATTCTGGTATAGAAAGGGTTTAAAAACATGAATTTGTGTTTAAAATTAACGGTAATTAATAAATGGTTATTTAATTAAATTAATTAATGGTTTTCCCTGATTTTCAAGGATTACGGTATCCCTGATTTTTCAAGGAGACATATACGTAACGTACATATTTTGCAAACACAAATTCATTTTTATAAGTTTTTATTTTCGATATTGGTTTGCTTATGTTTATTGTTTACAATTTTAACAGTTTTAAAACATAAAAAAGATTGTTTGTCGAATTATTTTTGCTTTTTCTAACGTTTTAGAGTATATCATGCGACTTTTGACCCGTTTTTCTTTTAAATAAAACATATTTTTAATTATTTTGGTGGAAATATGGAAAAGACTAAATTTTAAACAGCAAAATAATTATATATCCTTGTCAAAGAAATTTTTGGTGAAAAAGTTCACTTGTTTAATTTCAAGGCACTGAAAGGCAGAAATCTTTTGCCAGCAAAACTTTATACTCCAAGCTTGAGGGAGTTAAAGTTTTGCTAGGGAGAATTTCTGTTTTTTCAGTGCCATGAAATTAAACCAAGTGAACAGTGTTTTCAAAAAGTTTTTACTTTGACAGAGGATATATGATATATTTTGTCTGTTAGCTTTTAGGTCTTTTCCATATTTCCACCAAAATAATTAAAAATATGTTTTATTTAAAAGAAAAACGTGTCAAATCGCATGATATACTCTAAAACGTTAGAAAAAGCAAAAATAATTCGGCAAACAATCTTTTTTTTTGTTTTAAAACTGTTAAAATCGTAAACAATAAACATAAAAAAACCAATTTCGAAAATAAAAACTTATAAAAATGAATTTGTGTTTGCAAAATATGTACGTTACGTATATGTCTTTTTAAAAATCAGGGATACCGCAATCCTTGAAAATCAGGGAAAACCATAAATTAGTTTAATTAATTAACCATTAATTAATTAACGTTAATTTTTAACACAAATTCATGTTTTTAAACCCTTTCTATACCAGAATATCGCTTTTTATTCAATAAATTGTAGTATTATCCCATAAAAAAATTATTAAACCTTTAATGGTTTAAAAGTATTTTACTTTGGAAACTGGATCCCACCTGACCCCCCTTTAGATTTCAAATATTTCCACCCCAGGTCGACTTCACCTCTAGAAGGCCATAGAAGGGAGGTTTGACTCCCCTCCCTCCCACTAGGACCCCCTTTTAGATTTTAAAATTTCATTTACCCAGGGTAAAACCAATATTCCCCCTAGTTTGGATGACTGTTTTGATCTATGACTGTAAATGAGAGAGTAAATCATGTTTACCATTTATTACTTTTATACCAACCAAGTCCACAAAAGCGTACCCCAAAGAATACATCTTGTTTGGTAATTAATCTGCGGGGGGCCCATGGTTTTCTTACTACAAAAGACTCCACTAATCTTTAGTTTTATATTGGTGGAAATTTTTGAAAGGATCTCAGAAAGTTTACCTACTCCCTGATCCGCCTTGATATTTTATGGTCAAATTTTATAACCAAAACACACCTTATAGGACGAAAATAATAATTATTAAAGATTTTTAGCGTTTTTCCCAGTATATGTAAATAAACCGAAAGTTTTTGACATTTTTCACTTGTACAAAAATTGCTTATTTATAGCGCATCCTGTCTTTGCGTCTTTTGAGCCTTTTGAGTAAAAGGACAGGTCGCCTTATTTAGAATTAAGACACCAATTTGTAATTGGTCATGTAAAACCAAACAGATTTTACTAATATTTTGCAAAAAAAATTAGAATAGGAAGCCACAATCCTTAATCAGAACTATAGTTTGAAACAGATAGATCAGATCAGAACTATAGTTTAATCATAGTGTTTAATCATAATATAGTCAAACAAAGCTTCTTAATGGAAGTCCAATGTCGCAGGTCATCAGGAAGAGCAATTTGCAACAATCAAGCTACGAACTTTTCTGCAGCAGAAATTTGACGAATTTGAGGCTTAGAAACAAAAACAAAGACAATGATGGATTGCCTCGCAGCCTTTAGAAATATCAACCTGCGCTCAGTTTTAAGCATTTTAGGAAGAAAATGATAACCTGATACAATGATCCATAATATCAATATGTTTATTTTGCAGTTTTTTTCTTATGTAATGTTTACTAACATGTGTTTTTATCATTTGTTTTTATTGGTAGTGTAAACATAAACCGTGAAAAATTTGGGTCAAGGTGTTAACGTTTGGCTTATTTAGCGTTTTTATTTATTAATTCTTTTTTGGTTTTTGGTTTTTTGGTTTTTCTCCGTCGATATAAAAGGCGCAGTTTCGAGATGCTTGTTCAGTTAATAAACTCTTCTTTTTATATACGGTCGCCTTCTCCAGCACTGCAGCAGCTAACCCACCAACGTCCGAAACTTGCCCTACACTTGGTGTGTAGAGGTTCCTGCTTTTGTAGGAACTTTAGTTTTTAGTCCTTAGATAAAAAAATCCCGCTCTCACTTCGGACTGACGCAGAGAGGTTACTGTAATTTCAGTTACTGTAATCTTTAGCACAGACATTTCGGTTACATTTTTATTCCTCTCTTAATGGTTTTTTTTATATTTTTAACCTAAAAATAACAAAAAAATCCGCCTTAAATTTGGCTACTTTTCAGGTTTAAAAAAATAACAACAAAACCCTAAAACACAAAAAAAA
The DNA here is from genome assembly GCA_030248175.1 of Microlaimidae sp. YZB2_3. NCBI lineage: Eukaryota > Metazoa > Nematoda > Chromadorea > Desmodorida > Microlaimidae > Microlaimidae sp. YZB2_3. Next base: position 4,055 of record JASAMX010016813.1, read on the forward strand.
CAATTAAATAAATCATAATTTTTTAGTTTTAAGAATAAACAAGACTTTTAAAAAGTTGGGGCGAGGTATAGTCCCTCCCCCATTTAGAGTAAAAAACTTAGCTTCTAAAACCTATAGGGTCCTCCTTTGATAAAAATTTAACTAACTCATAGGGTCCTAACAAATTATTTTTACATTTTTATTACTTCTTCTTTTGTAATGTAAAATTTAAACAGCGCAAAGTGTGTTTTAATACGCATGCAGAGTTAGTTATATTAATCCACCCCTCTGCTAGTTGATCTTTTCTTAACTACACACGCGTAATGGCCTCACCTATGTAGCTGAGAGCTTATAGTAGTCGATGAGTTTTGAGATTTTTGAGCATAGTTTTATAAAATAAACTTGAAAATTCGCTTCCATTGCAGATGTTACTGTAAATTAAACCATGCTGGTAAAAAATTAATATAATAACATTGCTTAACTGCTATGAAAATTACGAGAAGTATATACCAATTAGTGATGTTCCCCGGAGCTCCAAGCTCCAGAGCTGCGGAGCAGAGCTCCGCTTTTAGGAGCTCCGTAGCTCGGGAGCTTTGGAGCTCCACCCTATTTTTGAACTAATTTTATGAATAATTAAAGAGTGGTGTTATAGATTATTCTGTTAAAACTTTTACTAAATTTTTTTCAAATCAATAAAAAAAGTCTTAAAAAATGTCAATAAAGTAACTTTAAATGTATTTCAAGCTTAAATAAGCTTAAGATGGCTCATTTAAGGGGCGGAGCTCCGGAACTTCCTTCGCTTTAAATGGCCAAATCTGTGGAGCATGATATTGGAGGGTAGGAACGTCACTAATACCAATAAAATGCAGCAATTAGTATGTTACAAACAGACCATTTAAAACTATTTTGTTTAAATATATTTCTTTAAAATATTTTTTTCATTTACAGATAAACCAACAAAATTAGAGAAATTTAACATATCACAAAATTAAAAAAATAATAAACAAACCAGTTTCTGTTTTAAATGCGGAAGAAGTAGAATTGTAACTTTTAGAGGAAGTTGTAATTGCAGTTTGTGTTGTTTCTGGAGATTTAAAAGATGAGCTCGATTCTTTTGATGAACTTTCAGTTTCAGTAATTATTTTGTCTGTTACACCAGCTAGATTAAGTTAAACGTAGTGTAATTTGTATTAAAATAAAAAGCAAACTCACATATTTTTAGGTAAAGCACTGTGTTTGTGTTTTAAGGAGCATTGTTACAAATCAAAATTCTTTAGCGCCCAGAATAAACTATTCCTTTAATAATTGGCCGATCAGGCTAAAATTTGAGAAGACGGGAAAAGACTGTTCCTTTAATAAAAAACATATCTAATTCGAATTTAGTATGTAAATTTCTTGCTACCACTGTTACATCTTTTCCAAATTTGATCGGAGTAGAATTAAAAGAATAGTTAATTTCGGGTGCCATAGGAATTGGATTCGTGAGAGTGCACCTTTAAAGGTGCTAAAATTAAAAGTTGTATTGCCTGTTTTCATTTGCATGAGTATGGAAATAAATTATGATTGAATATAATAAAATGATGAACAAATTCTATCACAAAAATGGGTCACGAAATTTTTAAACCAAATATGCTTCTAATTTTAATAGAAAACCTTTTTGTACGCCATTGTTATTTCACAAATTATTCCAGTCAAAAAACCATTTTTTTACACCATAAAGCCCGGTTCACACTGAGGTCGCAATTCCACTGGTGGGAATGCCACCGCCACCGCTAGGTTCACACTGGGGTGGCATTGCCACCGCTGGAGAGCATTTCGTTCGCGTGTAGAGCTAAGAAAATGTCGGTAACTTTTTTTTACTTTTTACTCTTTTTTTTACTTTTTACTCTTTTTCACTACTTCCCAGCTAAGTTTGCCTTATTAATTCTGGCTATGTATGTTTTTTTCGCTTGTAATAAAGTTCCGGACAGTTCCGAATTTGATCAGAAGTTCATACGAATCAGTAGCCATATATTTTAAAGTTTTATTTCTAAAAAAGTATTGTGGTCAAAGAAACATTAACAAACTTAAAGGTTTTCTTTTTTTTAATTAATACAGATAAACGATTTTGGTTTTAGATTTTTTTTTAATAATCCTGTTTTTAAATTGTTTAATACTCTTTTAACTAAGGCCGCGCAATAAATTATATTAAAAACTGTGCAGCAGAAAAATTTGCAAATCTTTTATTAATGCGTAAAAATTGCAAATTCATACTCAAGCACTTTTCCATGCTATGTATGTACGTGTGTTTAAAATTCGTAAAAACTACTTATTACTTTTTTTCATAAAAAATCATTTGTTCGTGTTTGTTTTGCTAAACACGGTTTTGCTATATAATTTTTTTCATTTATGCAATTCACGCGTTTTCAAGCGTTTTTCTATTTTAAACCGCAATATTGTTAGCTGGTTTTGCTTAAACAATGAAAGCGTAAAAAAACAAATTTCATTATTTTTTTAACAAGCGTCCTTACTTTCTGAGAGAGCCACCGAACAAGAGAACACAACAGCAGAAGCAAGAAAATATTTAACTAGACACAAAGGACACAGCAAGCACCCCCTCTGCAGCGATGCATACCACCATTAAGCAAAAACCGTAATATTTTTTTTATTTTTTTTTAAAAATGTGGGGCGTGCCCCCTTTCTTTTCTTTAAAGAGCGGCGGGCGACGAAGGAGGAGATGATGGAAGACAGGCAGCGGGAGTGGCAATCCCAGGCGAGAACAAGCACATATATGGCGATAGACAGACAGAAGACTGGTGCCACACCGCCGCGGTGGCAATCCCACCGATGGAATGACCACTAAAGGGGAACCGAAAAGAACACCCCAAACAACACAACACAACACCCCACCACCCACCCCCCTTTCAGCTTAACAAAGTTTGGTTTATTTAGTTATGCATATTATGTAGCTGGAGATGGGAAAAAAAACACCCTAGTTAAAATGCACCCGCGAAAAAAAAGCCCGACTACTGTAAAAACGCCGAGAAACTATGAAAAAACGCACCCGCCTATGAAAAAAGGGCCCCATGGCGGGAAAAATCAAAAGGAAAGAACGCACCCTAGAAAAAATGCACCTGCGAAAAAAGGGCCCCACTGGTGTAAAAACGCTGAGAAACTGTGAAAAAACGCACCCGCCTACGAAAAAAGGGCCCCATTGTCGGAAACTGTTTTTTGATTACGTAAACAGAGCGTTATCAACACACTAGGAGAGCATCTTATCAAAAACAGCACCTATCGAGCAAAAACTTATCCACATAAATGTATGTTTTTTTAGTTTTTTTTTAAATATTATGTATATCTATCGAATGCAATTTTTTGTTTTTATTTAAGTTTTTAATTAAAAGCTTTTAAACGTGGAATTTAAAAAATAAGCCAAACACTGATGTTTATTTAGCAAGAGACAATACAACAAATCTAAAACAAATCAAAAAAATAAATTAAGCAAAAAAATAGTTTAAAAGTAACACTATTTGCTCCATTTTTTGTTATAATTGGTTATTTATGGCTTTTTTTAATCCATAATGCAAAATCCATAAATTATAGTTATTGGCAATACTTACGTCCTCTGCTAGTCTATATTTGAGGATTTTTCTAAAAATAAAATGTGATTTTTACTTTTAACAACTTCATTGATAAAAGCAAGAAAACATAACAATATAAGAACAAATCCAATCCAAGTTACTAAATTTCAGAGTTAATGTAACTTACTTTGAACTTATAAGTTAATTAATAAATTAATACGGCAAATTAAAATAAAGTAAATAGACGATTTATATTATTTAGCAGAAAAAATCAGATACATACATACGTAGATTTTATACAATTTTTTTCGTGAAATCGTGTGGAAACAAAATTTATCCTTCTAATGTTTTTAAAAAATATATAATAATTATTTTGCCATTTTTGTGGCCGAAATAATTATCTGGGTATTCCTGTGATCTCACCCCATTTTTTTAAACAACCACGAGTAACAAATTTTTATCTTTTTAACCTTTTTGGCAATTACGAAGCACATTCCGCAATTGTTTTTATTTGTTCCCAATTTCTAAGAGCTTTTATAACATTTTTAAACGAACATACGGGGGTTCAAACTAATTTCCTATTGAAAATATATTAATAAAAAATAAAAGAAAAATTCTCTGGAAATGTGTAAAAATCATACTCATTCTCACAAACAAAATTTATTCTCGTATTTTGTTTATATTCATAAAGGTACACCATACTATACTAAATATATTTTGACATAAATTAAGCCGCCGCCGCTATTGTTATTTTGTTGTTATGTTGTTAATTTTCTATTTTTACCACTAAATAATTTAAAATAAATAGAACGATAATTCGAGATTATTTTAAGTTTTTTTAAAAATGTTTTAAACGTTTTTGAAATAATTCAAGCGAGAGTTTAAAAAGTTTAAACTTAAAAATAAACCTTCAAATAACAGATGAATTTTCGAAAACGTGTACAAAATCAGCTTTATTCCCAAAGTTTTTTGAATCGTTAAAATAGATAAAATAAAAACTCTTTTCGGTATGTATGTGACCAAAATGAAGATTTTAAGATTTTTTTGACTGTTTTTTATAAACACTATAACTTACGAATTCAACTTATTCAGGAGGTAAGTACAGTAATCTTAAACAATTTTGAAATCACTTTAAAAAATTTTTAAAGATGTTTTAATCAAATACATTGGACCGTATTGGTAGCTTAAAAATACGAGAAAAACTTTTTATAAACCTAGAAACTAACTTATTAAGGTAATGTCTTTATAAAAAATAGAAAAAATATTTTTGATTTTCTGCGTGACCGTTGCCGTTTAAAATTTTTTTTCGATCTTATAACTATAAATTCGCGAAGATATTGACGAAGAAGATTAATGGCAAACTTAAAATATATTTTTTTGTTATTTTAACCGTTAAACCTATGTCTTGCAGTTTAAATTTTTTTATTTGTGTTTACAAAGCATTTACGAGTTTATTCTGCAATATTTTAAAAAATGTAATGTTACATATTAATTTTAATTCACTTGTTTTCTTTTACCTTTTACTTCTGTTACATGAATATTGTAAATTTTTTAGTTGCACAAGCTATTTATTCTTAAAAAATGCTTTCCTTTCATACTGTTTATAGTGTATTCGTACTTTTTTGAATTATCACCGCTTCATCAAAAATTTTTCCCACGCACATTCTTTTTTTCGCAGATTACCTGTTTACGTAACAAAAAACAGTTTCTAATTGTGGGGCCCTTTTTTCATAGGCGGGTGCGTTTTTTCATAGTTTCTCAGCGTTTTTACACTAGTAGGGCCCTTTTTTCGCAGGTGCATTTTTTCTAAGGTGCATTCTTTCCTTTTGACTTTTCCCGCCATGGGGCCCTTTTTTCATAGGCGGGTGCGTTTTTTCATAGTTTTTTGGCGTTTTTACACTAATCGGGCCCTTTTTTCGCGGGTGCATTTTTTCTAGGGTGCGTTTTTGCACCAAATCTTATGTAGCTCAGCTTAAATCAGTACTTCCTGGTTTTAAAAAACAGCTATACTTTTTTGACTATATTTTTGAATAAAAATATGTTTATTAAGTATTTTAAAGTTACTTTATACGTTTTATTGAGATTTGTATTTAACACATAAAATTATATAGTTTTACACGCTTTAAGTTAAATAGATGATTATGTTCTGTGATTTTTAGTTTTTTATGAAAGCGCACAAAATAAATCTGAGTGGAGAAACTTTAATCTATTGTATAAACTTAAAAAAGCTCCAAAATCTTTTTTTTTAAATAAATGTCGCAACTTTTATCGTTTGAAAGCCGTTTGTGAAACATAATTAGATACCTATTATTCATTTATCAGTCATCATCCATCGTTGGCTCAAAAATATAGAAATACCATTTCAATCATCATTAATTTATAAACTTTTCTTGTGTTACTCACGTTTATAAATGATTCAAACACAAGTAGACAAAACAAAAGAAAGCATGTAAACACAAAAAGTCAAAACAAACTTGGTAATATAGTTGATGCTACCGTGGAATCAGATAGAACTGTTGCTGATACTGCTAGCTGTGAAGATGCAATAGAGGTTACGGTTGCATCTGGTAATCTAGAACTTGAGCTTGCCAAGATTTTAGTTGAACTTGTAGTTTCTGCTAAATAAATTATAAGCATAGCTCATATTCAAAATCGCTCATTTTATCAGTAATATGTATGTATACCTTGCACCTAGCACGATAATACTTAACTATATGGTATCTTTCAGTTTAAAAACAATATAATTGGTTAAAATCGTGATTGTTGGCTACATTTATATGAAAAGATAAGGAATTTAGTTATGAGGCGTCTACAAGCTAATAATAAGTATTTATTAAAGGAAAGTACTTTGCAAATGTTGGTTTAATGGACTTCAGTTGATTTGAACCTGATGTAAGGCCAAAAAATGCTCTGTTCATTCTTTGGTTAAATTGTAATATGATAAAAAATAATTAAGAAAACTGCAGGTATGAAACAAAAAAATTTAAGGTCAGAGAGTGTTCAATGATATTTTATAACTCCTTTTTTTCTTAATATTTATAACATTTATAGTATTTAAAGAAAATTTTAAGAAATTTTAACAGCATTTAGTTAAAACTACAAGAAATAAGATTCCAATCGGGCATTATTTATTAAATTCCAATTAGATTAAAACATTTTAATTTAAAAGATATTATTTACTTTGTGTATTTAACAAATTATGTAAAATGGTCTACATTTATCCTTTTTTTTTAAAATAAAGATTTACTTTCTGATTGTGTTATGACCACAATTTCTTCAGTAATATCACCAGTGCCATTTTTGTTAATCAGAGATATTTTCACAGTGTATTCAGTTCCTGGTTTAAGACCTGTGATGGTGTAGTTTGTAGCTTCAGGAGAAGCTGTTACATTGAAACATTCATTAAATGGTGAATCATTATTACAGTAAAAAATAATGTATCCCTGAAATAAAACAAATATTATATGTATATATTCTTTATAATTCTGGGCAATTTTAGGGCACTCAAAAATAGAAGTATTGCAACATATTCCCACCCCGCTTTGGAATTTTGTATTACGTTCATAGAAAATAATGTATCCCTGAAATAAAACAAGCCTTATATATATATATTAGTGATGAACAGTTCCGGCTCCGGGTTCCAGATATTCCAGGCAAAATTTGGAATTCCGGTTTCAGTTCCTGTTCCGGATTTTTGGAAAACCTCAAACGCGGTTCCGGTTCCTGTTCTGGATTTTTGGAAAATCGCAATTCCGGTTCTGGTTCCGGTGTTCTGGGAGGGGGCGTCTGCAGTTTCGCCCATCACTAATATATATATATATATATATATATATATATATATATATATATATATATATATATATATATATATATATATATATATATATATATATATATATATATATATAATTTTTCTGGGCAATTTTATTTTAGCTTTGCAGTTTGTTTAAGTCGGTAAAATATTTTGGGTGCAAAAATGCATGTTTTTAACTCAGGGAACGTCCCACTTTTTTTATTTAGGGTAGTAAATGTATCCAAAGAGAGTATGTTGTTATATACAGCTATTTTTAAAAATTAACGATTATTTCTTTATTCATTTGTTATAAAATTTATTTAATACAAGATCTTGTGCTATATAACTTAAAAATAAGTTATGCATATATTTGCTCTTGAATATCATTAAGAAAATTTAATGTCGAATATTGCACATTTTATTAGAAATATTCATAAAATATTTTAAAAATTACTAATCTAACTAACTGTTATATCTTCAGGGTCCGTTTTTGGTGGCTCCCATTTGATCGTAATACTAGAAGGGGTAGTGGATGTGTCAATAATGTTTGGAGGATTTACTGGTACAGGGTGCTTAACCACAATCAAAACTGTGTCTTCAGTTTTTTTATCAAGATTGCTGGCCACACATGTAATTTCTACAGTTTTCACTGTTTTTTTAAGTGTTAACATTGACTTATAAGAACCTGGAGTTCCTTCACCAGATATTACAAATTGTTCTCCATCTTGAATACTGAAACCATTCATTAACCAAGTAATGTGAATCGGATCGTTTCCTTTAGCTTTACACACAATGGAAATAGAAGAACCCTCGTCAATTATTATTGGGGCATATCCATCTACTATTTCAGCTGTTAATATAATTTCTAAAAAAAACAATAAAAAAAAACAAAAGTAAGGTTCGAAAAACTCTAACAAAATGTTAGAGTTTTTCTAACCATACTTTAGTTAATGAGGTGTAGAGTGTAGCATAAAGTTTTTTTTTGTTTTCAACCTATAAAACTCAAAACTTTAAACAAGTTGCTCATGATAGATAAAAATTTACGCTGTGAGATTTGGAAAAAAAGATAATTTTTAAAAACTATACCAGTAAACCATTTGAAAGCACTAACCTGCTTTCAAATATTAAAAGCACCTGAAAGCACTTTCCACATTAATATTTGACCCTATGAAAATAAAAACAACAAATTAACTTAAAAACAAATAATTAATAATTAAAAATAAAGTTTTTTGGCAAAATTTTTTTATTCAAAATTAATCTTACAGATGATAAGCACATTTTCTGTTGGCGGTTCTGTTTTTTTAAAACTATTTTTTCTTCCTTTTACTCCCTTTGATTATTTCTTCTACTTCTTTTTTTCTTTTTTTTCAATTTTCCTCAATATTATTTACATCTTAACAATATTTTTGTAAATTATATAAGTATTTATGCGGTTGTGGTTTTTGGCTTTGGCTCAGATTTTGTTTTAATTTCAGCATTTTACCGTGAATTATTTTTAGAAATATTACAATATGGCAACAATTCCAAACTCATTTGTCTATTAAAACTGTTTCATAATATTTTTTCCATAATTTATTAGTTATTAATCCATATTTGTAAAAATTTCGATCAAATTTTTTCGCCAATAAAACTGCGCAAAGCCTCTTTGACGTGCAGGTTCAACACAAATAAAACTGGTTTTTGAACACTTGTTACATATAGTAAAAAAATGACTTAGAGCGACTGCAGGCTGAAAATGAATGTCTTCGGACTAAGCTAGAACAAATAGAATTGGAAAATTGTATTTGAAGTGACGAAAAAGATGAACTTTGTCGTCGTGTTGCACAGTTATAAAGAGAAAAGACGATTGTTGAAAAGTCCATGGTAGCAGACATATGTGATGAAATATTCGCACGCTTACTTCCAATGATTCTTGCTCAAATAGAGAAAAAAGAAGCTGAGCGTGAGCCTTCTACCATGGTGGTGGTTTTTGGTTTTAAAAAATGTGATACACCAGCGAATGAGAAACTGGCTGTTGAAGCATTGGTTAAAACATTAAGCAATGATGAAATCATTTTAGTTTCTAAGCACTATTGTTTAGGGAAATCGTCACCTGGACGACCTTGGCTGCTTAAAAGGTTTAAAAGGCTTAAAAAGGTTTGCATCGCGCCAAGTCAGAAATAACATGATTCGATCAGCTGGACGGCTAAAAAGCCAAAATCAGTATAGTAGGGTTTATATACGCCCCTCGCTCACTGAAGAACAAGGGGTTAAACAGAAAAAAATTGATCGATTCTAAACTCAAAATCACGGAAAATAATAAACCGATACGTTATTTGTTATGCCAAAAATGATGATCCGTTTTTATATGATGTGGAAAGTAAACAAGAAATAAAAAAATCAGATTCTAAATAGGAATTCAAGCGAATCAATCTAGTATTAAATAAGCCGATTCGTGCTTTATATTTAAATGCAAGAAGTGTTAAAAAACCTCTCAAAGAATTAGATTTTTTTGATTTCTGGAAATGATAATTTGTTTGGTAAATTAGATTTAATGTTAGCAACAGAGACATGGTTTCAAGATTCAATCACAAATAACATGATAAATGCTAATAGAGCATATAATGTTTTTAGGAAAGACAGATCTAATAAAAATGGTGGTGGGGTTTGTATGTTGGGCAATTCATGTTTAAGTGCTGTTCAGGTTTCAATCAATGAAAAATATAACGCGCTTGAAGTTATCGCAATAGATATTAAAGTTTATAGAAAATCAAAAATTCGATTTATTACTTTGTATAGGAAACCGCATATAACATTAGATGAAGACATTTTAATTTTTGATTTTTTGCGTGAGGCAGTTGAAAATTTTAAGGGTTCTCTGATTCTTCCTGGTGACTTCAATCTTCCTGGAATTTTTTGGCCTTTTTTTGAAGTTAAGTCCAATAAACAAAACAAATTGGTGTGGTACACGTTTTTTTCTTGAGCTTGATTTAAGTCAATTAGTTAAAAAACTGAGAAGAAATACCAATTATCTTGATCTTATTTTATCTAATGACGCTGAAATTTTACAAGAAATCGCAGTTCTTTCCGGTTTTTTGACTTCGGATCACGACTTAGTTTATTTTTCAATTAGTAAAGAAGTATTTTCTAGTAAAAATGGCATAATCGAACAATGGGTTTCAGTATTTTGAAGAAAGATTATGAAATGTTTTTATTGTATTTATCAGCAGTAGACTGAGATCGTCTTTTCTCAAATTGTTGGATTGTAGAGGAATATTGGCAGTGTTTTAAAGAAGTTATCACAAAAGGGATACAGAGACATATTCCATTTAAAAAATAAATTAAACAATCAAAATATAATAAGTATCCTTCTTTTCTTAAACGACTGCAAAAAAAGAAAACAAAAATTGTGGCGTATATACAAAAACAGCAAACAAAATGAGATAAAAACCGAGTATAAAAGACTTTGTAAAGAATATAAAACTATTATAAAAGAATACATTGCTAACCAAGAAGATAAGATTTTAAGATCAGGCAATATTAACAGTTTTTATAGATTTATTAATAATAAAATTTTTGCAGATTTCTGAAGATTCGTTTTAAATAAGAAAAGTGTTTTTTCCAGGCTTTTGCCTCAGTATAGTAGAAATATTTTTATTTATCTACGTTTCGAAACAGCTTACCTAACAAAAAAGACGTAGTCTACCAAGTTTTGTGCTCCGATTGCAATAAAGTTTATATTGGCCAAACCGTTCGTTTTTTAAAAAATCGGTTAGAAGAACATAAAAAAGATTCCCGTTCAGCTTTAAAAGAACATATTGACAATACTAATCACGAAACAGATTTTTCAAATGTAAAAGTTTTAGATCGAGCCAGAAAACCAACCACAAAATTCTTTTCCAACGAACTTCTCACCAAAAAACCAATATTCATCAACATTTGCTCGCCGGATAAATCGCTAAACATCGCAAAAACCGAAATTCATGCAGCATTTAAATCCTGCGCCAAAATACATCTTTCTTTGCCAATTTGAACGTTTTATTACTCTAATTATGAACACACGTCTACTTTCGACACCCACACCTTGTCTAATTATGTTTAGTTTTACCGTTTTACTAAGACTCTTTTTGCTTTATCAGTGACTATTGTTCTACCAAAATCGATGGTTCGAAGAAAATGATTGCGTTTTATTTCAAACTTATACTTGGTCCCACTAAGACTCTTTCTGCTTTATCAGTGACAAAAAAAAATTTTTTTAACCAAAATTGGTCGTTTGAAGAAAAAATTACGCTGTTGTTTCGAAACGTAGATAAATAAAAATATTTCTACTATACTGAGGAAAAAGCCTGGAAAAAACACTTTTCTTATTTAAAATGAATCCTCAGAAATCTGCAAAAATTCAAATTAAAGAACGCTACGGGACGGAAGCTCTTCAACATGTATCCAGATGCTCTAATTTGCTTAAGAAACTTGCAAAAACTGAAAACCATATACATTTTCTGATTCGTTGCATAAATACCAACGTGATACCAAAAGGATTCCGAATGTCAGATAAAAGACGCTTCCCAAATTCTACCCGCCGCCTTAAAAATTTGGAAGTTCAGCTAATTAAAGATCCAAAAACATTTTGCTTTAAGAAACTAGCCGTACAAAAAGCTGAAAAAACTCGTCATTTTAACTACTTTTGTTTAACCTTCTCCAAAGACGATTTTACAATGATAGAAAATCTACTAACATTTGACTATAACAATTCATTCAAACAAACAAAAAACTCTCATATTCAAAAATATAAAAACCTTAAAGAAGCTCAAAAACCAAAAAAATACTTTGGCCTGACAAGGATTTTCGCGACAGTCTTTTAATTAACCTTTCATCAGAAATACTAACCGAAGACCAAAAAGACATTCTTGCTTTAGGCGGTAAATTCTGCCAAGCACCAAAAACACTTCCCATCACAAATATCATCTCATTTATAGAAACTTTTATCGAACACAACAGAGATCTACAGCCAAAAAAAAAAACGAAATTTGTTCATCAGTTGCATCAATAATAAGAACTTCTAAACCACCTCATCCTAATCTTTCTTTAAAACACCAAAAAGCCGAAAAAGAATTAAAAGACAAAGTCAAAAACAAAAAGATTCGAATAACAAGAGCCGACAAGGGAGACAAAACAGTAATTTTAGACTTTCAAACGATGACAAGAAATGACAAGAAACTTGAAGAATTAATTTTTGATCTGATAACCTACCGTCTGGAAAAAATAACCCGAAAAAACGAATTCATAACCAAATAAAAACTGTTTTAAAATCAACAATACTCACACAACAACAACAACTTGATTTTCTTCCATCAATTTAAAGATTAAATAGATCCACAAGCCTACGGAAAGCCGAAAATTCATAAGCAAAATTGCCCCCTACATCCTATAATATCTTTATTTGATACAGTTACCTACTACAGTGCAAAAAAGTTATCAAAAATTTTACAACCTTTAATGGGCTTACGACCAAACCACCTTAAAAATTCGATAGAAATGGTCGAAATAGTAAAAAATATCAACATTCCAAACAACACAAAAATCGCATCATTTGACGTCACTTTACTTTTTGCTAACGTTCGAGTTACAAAATCGCTAATTATTTTAGAAGACAAATTAAAAAATCATCCAGAAAAATGGGAATTTTTAAACGAACTATCTTTGAATCAAATAATGGAACTTGTCAAAATATGTACCGAATCAATTTATTTCAAACATAAAAACAATTTCTACACCCAAATAAGAGGTCTTCCCATTGGAAGTTCATTATCACCTTTATTAGCATGTATTTTCCTAGAAGAACTAGAACACAAAATCATTACAAAAACAAAATCCCAAGGAATAAACATAATAACATGGTTAAGATATGTTGACGATATTTTAATTTTGGTTGAAGACAAATACAATGATTTAAACATTTTACTCGAGCTAGCTAATAACGAAGATTCAACCAATTCAATAAAGTTTACAATCAAAAACGAAAATAACAACGAATTACCTTTTTGGACAGAAAACTCGAAAAAATTCTACTACAAAAATACAAGAATTGAATTTGGAATTTATCGCAAACCGACTCACTCTGATAGATTCGTTCATGCACTATCAAACCAACCAGAAAATCAACTTTTAGGAACCCTAAAATGTTTAATCCACCGAGCGAAAAAAATTTTACCAAATCCTGAACCTGAACTTAATTACTTAAAATAGACATTTGCAAAAAATGGTTATAAAACAAAAAAAATCAATCGCACCATGGCACCACGAATAATAGGACCAAAATTAAAACAAATAATCGTCCATTATCTTTACCATTTATATCAATTGTTACTCCAAAATTAAAAAAATCTATTTAAAAAATATAACATAAATATAGTAAGCCACAAAAATAACACACTTCATCAAAGTTTTATGTGCAATAGACATCCAGAAAACAGCTTACCTGACAAAAAAGGCGTAGTCTCATAAGTTTCATGCTCCGATTGCAATAAAGTTTATATTGGCCCAACCGTTCGTTTTTTAAAAATTCGGTTAGTAGAACATAAAAAAGATTCCCGTTCAGCTTTAAAAGAACATATTGACAATACTAATCACGAAATAGATTTTTCAAATGTAAAAGTTTTAGATCGAGCCAGAAAACCAACCACAAAATTCTTTTCCAACGAACTTCTTACCAAGGAAGCAATATTCATCAACATTTGCTCGCCGGATAAATCGCTAAACATCGCAAAAACCGAAATTCATGCAGCCCTGCACCAATAACATCTTTCTTTGCCAATTTGAACGTTTTATTACTCTAATTATGAACACACGTCTACTTTCGACACCCACACCTTGTCTAATTATGTTTAGTTTTACCGTTTTACTAAGACTCTTTTTGCTTTATTAGTGACTATTGTTCTACCAAAATCGATGGTTCGAAGAAAATGATTGCGTTTTATTTCAAACTTATACTTGGTCTTACTAAGACTCTTTCTGCTTTATCAGTGACAAAAAATTTTTTTTTTACCAAAATTGGTCGTTCAAAGAAAAAATTACGTTTTTATTTCAAACCTATGCTTGGTTTTACTACGACTCATTTTGGTTTATCAGTGAAAAAAATTCTTTACCAAATTCATCGTTTGAAAGAAAAAAGATTGCGTTTTATTCACACTCTATTAAAAGTTTTTTGTTTAAGAGTTAGAATATTAGGATAAATGTTTTTTGAAAATGATATTTTTAGTCATTGTTTTACTTATTTTACCACTTATATATTTAAAAACTCTAATCAACCTTTTGATATTCACATTATTTTGTTTACCAATGATAGTGTATTGTATTTCAGTTTTTGTAGTCTTATGTAAATTATGTATCTGTTTTAGATTTCCTGACGAAGAAACACGCTGTTGTTTCGAAACGTAGATAAATAAAAATATTTCTACTATACTGAGGAAAAAGCCTGGAAAAAACACTTTTCTTATTAATAATAAAATTAAAACAAAAGAAAATATACCACCGTTGTTAAAAGAAGATAATACATTTACCAAAACTGACAATGAAAACGTAAAACTTTTTACACATTTTTTTAGTTCTGTTTTTACTAAAGATAATGGAATATTGCCTGATTTTGATCCTATTATTACTAATACCTTAAATGACACGTCGTTCAGTGTAAGTAATGTTTTAAAAGTTATAAAACAATTAGCAAATAAAATGTCAAGAACTCCTGACAGTTTGCCAGCTTATTTTTTTTTAAATAAGCAACAGGAATTTCTGTACCATTATCTAAAATATTTAAAAAATCCTTCGATTCTGGAATTCTATCATTAGACTGGTTAATAACTTTAGTAATTTCAATTTTCAAAAAGTACCATAAAGTCATAAGAAGAATTACCGTCCAGTTTCTTTAACATCTTATTCATGTAACATAATGGAGCATATGGTTAAAAATGAACTTCTTGTATTTTTCAAATATATTTTGTCTAGGTGCCGCCAATATGGCTTTCAAGCAAAAAGTTCAACTATAACCCAGCTTCTGGAAACTTTATATGACTGGACTTTGGCTTTAAAAGACAAAAAAATATTGATGTAATTTATTTAAATTTTGCTAAAGCTTTTGACACGATTTCACATGAAAAATTATTTTATAAATTGCAAAAACTAGGCTTAAATGAAAAATTTTTAAATTGGATAAAAGGTTTTTTGGTAGGAAGAACTATTAACGTAATAATTAACAATGTTGATTAAAAATCTTAAAAAGTTAAAAGTTCTGTTCCTCAAGTATCTGTTTTAGGTCCATTTTCGTTTTTAATTTATATCAATGATATAGTGGATTGTATTCATCATTCTAACATTAAGTTGTTTGCAGACGATGCGAAAGTTTATAATGATTTTTCTTCTATTGATCATCAGAAAAAAGTTTTCCAGCTACAGCAGGACTTAGATCGTGTTAAGTTGTGGTCAGATAATTAGTAATTAAGGTTATCGGAAGAAAAATGTAAAGTTTTACACATAGGAACTAAGCTTCGAAAAACAAAAACAGATTATTTTATAGGTAGCAAAACATTGCTTAAAACAAAAACAGTTAAAGATCTTGGCGTACATATATCAGAAGATATAAAATTTTCAACGCATTGTAAAATCATTGCTATAAAGGCTTTAAGAATTTTTTTACTAAACTCAAATGCCACCAGGAAGCGACAATACTTAAATACTGAATGTTGTTGGATTAATGCCAGCTGCTTATTTCAAATCCAATTCCAAATATTTGAAATGGTTAAAATAAAAAAATTAAAATAAAAATACACCAATTTATATCTGAAAACGTCAGTTAATGTGCAAAAAGACATTAAAAAAAGTATGAAAAAATTAACTTTTGCCATAATATATGTTTTTTACCTATGTTTTTATTATAATATCTTCATATAGAATAAATATTAGATGTATAAGATTTTCGCCCATGTAAATGACAGAATGAACTGACTCAGTTTGCTAGTTTAAATTAAAAAAAATGAAATTTGAAACATCTAATGTCACTCTAGCGATTTTTCACATTTTTCAGGCCGCGTAATAAAATTAATTCAAAATACAATGGGCATTTCCAATGTTTTTTTTTTAATTTTTTTAATAATTATTCCGCGCGGCGGCTGTCACGACCGCTCTGTTGCTTCTACAGTGCCGTTGAGTTTAATTTTTCGTACTTTTAATTCTAAGTCTACAAAAAATTTATTACGCGCTTACACTTCATATGTCAGACCTATTTTGGAATACGCTAGCAGGAATCCCTATATAAAACAAGACATTAATTTAATTGAAAAAGTTCAGAGAAACTTCACCCGAAGATTGTTTAAAGTTTGTCATTTACGTCCACTAAGTTATGAAAGTAGACTTAATTATTTAGGTTTACAAAAACTTTCTGCAAGAAGAACCATTTTTGATCTATCGGAGTGTTATAAAATTATTCATAAAAACACAAAAACAAACCCTGCAAATTTTTTCAAATTTAATTATAATTCTACAAGAGGCCATTCGTTTAAAATTAAAATACAGAAAAGTAGAAATAATTTGCGAAAATTTATTTTTCTAACAAAGTAACTTTTATGGAATGCCCTATCTGAAAATTAAGTTTTAGCCACTACCTTGCTTAGTTTTAAAAAGCCTCTTGATTGTGGTTCATTTTAGGGCTTTTTCAAAGCCTTTGAACCATGAATCTAGTAAACAATGTTTGTTATTTAATTTTTTTTTTGTCAAATTTGTTATTTTGATATTTTTGATATCTGTTTTGCTTGTATTTTGTAAATTCGAGAATGATTGGTTCGCATATTATAGTGATAAAAATTTTTTTATTGACGCCTCGTAGTTAAACCGCTCATCATATAAGTATATCCGGCACATGTAAGTTTATCCGGCACCCAGCACAATATTTACTGTAATTAAACCGTGATGTGCGGTTTTTTAATAATTACCGCGCTGAATTCCGGCTATATTTACATGTTATATGAAAAGATGAGCGGTTTAACTACAATGTATTTATACTTTTTATTCGGTTTTTCAGTAACTTTACTAGAATAAAACTTTGAAACTTTAAAACCATTATTCAAACCCATCTTCTTCTTCTCCTAAACTTTCTTTTCTTTTTCTAACCGAGTCGTCTATTGCAAAAATCAAAAAAAAACTATTGCCACTTTGCTTCTTTTTATTTTTGTCCTACTTTTACCCTTCTACTAGCCATCCTTTTGGTTTCCTCTCTTTAGTGCGTTTTTTTTCATTTTCCTCTGGTTTTTCTTTTTTCCTTCTACCTGTCCATGTTTTCCACACTCACCCTCTTTCTTCAAAAAAGAAGAAAAAAAACCTCATTTTTTATAATGGTTAATTTGGGCCAAAAAATTTTTCCTAGAAAAAAAATTAGGTGCTTGGGACGCAAAATTTTTTTGGGTGGGTGACCCCTCGAGCCTATGGAGGTAGGGGCAAAAAAAGTGCACACCTTGGTTTTAAACATTTTTTTATCAAAATCACTAAAAATGAAGAAAGTGAATAAAAGTATTTTATTTGTGTAAAAATTTAATCATTAAGCTTATAAGTAACTTTCAAAAACGACGGCTTATAATTTGAAAGCGTTTCAGGCCATCCTAGTGGCAGCAGCAAATCTTTGAGCTAAACAAATTTCTAAAAAAATAAGCCTTGAGTTCATATTTTTTAATTTTCAAGTTATTTAAAAAAACAACATATTTTAAAAGCTAAACTTTTGCCACAAAAATGCCAAATATAACAGCTACAAAATTCTTTTTTAGTGTTTTTTTATTTAAAATAATGTTTCGCCATATGTTATCAGAAACATATGTTTCTAAATACTATGTAATATGACTTTTGCAAAAATCGAAATGTAATTCAATTGGGTAAAAACGTTTGAATACTCAAATATTTTCTGAATTGCGTAATATTATCTGTCAAAGCACCAACCAAAATTATCAGTTAACAATTATGATTTTGTTAAAAAATACATTTTCAAGGCTTAGCTCTTAGAAGACTGCATAAGAATCGAGAATATCCGACTGTTGGTTAAACAATTGTTGCATTAATATGTCAAGCAATCCACATGTCAATCTTTTATAATTTAGAAACAGAAATTTGTGAACGCAAAATTTCTAAACAAAATTTTTCAACATAATAATGTCCAATAATTCGAATTATTTGAAATATTTTATGTTTTAACAATTGAAATGAAAAAAAAACAATGAAAAACAATTTATAAGTCTAATGCACCAAAAAACCTAGAATATTTGACAACATCGCATGGAAATAAACATCATCTTGGAATTTTACATTCGCAGTTTTTTTGTTGGCAATCAAAAAAAAACTGTAAATGCAAACTTCTTATTAAATTTTTCACCATCCATAGTACTGTCAAATAATTCGAATTATTCAAAATATTGTCGAAAGACATGGTTACATGGTTGCGCGATGAGTTAAAGCCCGTTTCACACTGGAATGCTCGGTGCTAGGTGCTACGTGCTAGATGATAGCTATCACTCGAAAAATTTGTAGCCCATGTTAAAAATATGGTTCGTTCACACTGAAGTGCTAGGTGCTACGTGCTAGGTTCTAAGTGATAGCTATCATTAAATCGAGTTGTGTCTGTCTACAACTCCGTCATTGCTGATAGCTAGCACTCCCGCAGAAAATAGATGAAAAATATTGCGGTTTTGAATCTAAACTCTTTTTGGATTTTTTTGGATTTTGAATCTAAACAGCCAGTGGCCGAAATTAAGGCTGATCCAATTTAAGTCAGTTACCCTAACTGAAAATACTTGTAATGAGTTTTTTGGCAAGTTTTCACAATTTTTTACATTTTACACATTTATAACCAATTTATTTACGCAATTTTAAGACAAAAATAAAGGACGACAACGTGACCACGAAAATAACTGTCCTTGGTATTGCTGTAAATACAAATGAAAAAATCAATATATTCCGCCCCAGGAGGAATTCCTAAGGCGTTATTTTCCAATTTTAAAGCTACCACCGTGTTAACCTCAACTGTCGTTTTGTTAAATTTACCTATGTTTTGTCGTTATTCTGGTAAGTTGCTCCTTCTAGCTCAGCCGAAACATAAAGTTCCTGCGTTGAACCCAATAACCTTATTAATTTCAAACGGTTTGTCACAGTATTTTCAGTTTTAAAATATTAAATAATCTATATGTTGGATTTAACAAAAAAAACAACGTTGAATATTGGAAAACATTACATGAAAATAACCTCGTGAAAGAGTTTTACGTTTTTAGTTTTTTTGTTTGCGAACTAAATGCATGCAAAAAAATCTACAATATTATGTAACAAATCCTCATGTTGATTATTCTACAAACTTTAGCATGGGCGTAGCCAGGATTTCAGAAAGGGAGGGAGGTCCAACGCTGAACAAAATTTCAGAAAGGTGGAGGTCCAGTGCGGTCGTATTTAGATTACAAAACAAAGTAACACTAATTTGGAAATGGAGACCACTTAAAACATAAAGAATGGTGTTGGTCCAGCGTGGTCACAATAATTTTAAAGAACAAAGTAACACAAATTTGGAAGTTGAAACTTATTAATCGAGCCCTGAGTGGAGCAAACCCCGAGAAAATTTTTAAAAAAATGCCATTCTAGACCCCCAAATTTTTATCCTTGGTGATCCAAAAGAAATTTGGGGGTAGACCCTCGGTCTCAGGGCCTTAGTTTCTGCCCCTATTCTTCATTATTCTTTATTAAATAAAAACGTTTAACTCCTAATTTTTTTCTAATTTACTGACAAAAAGCCAACAAAAATCATCAATAATGATGGATGGCATATTTAAAAAGATTCTAGGACACAAGTGTACTGCACACGAGAGTACTGGACACGAGGGTACTGAGCTAAGAAAAAATACGTTTGCCACAAATATGTAAATTTTTTAGAGTGAATGAGCTGAAATAAATTTTAATCGTTTGAACGCGTAGACAATTAAACGTTACATAAGTCGTTTCGTTATTAATTATAAACAACATTT
Organism: Microlaimidae sp. YZB2_3; assembly: GCA_030248175.1. NCBI lineage: Eukaryota > Metazoa > Nematoda > Chromadorea > Desmodorida > Microlaimidae > Microlaimidae sp. YZB2_3. Next base: position 24,403 of record JASAMX010016813.1, read on the forward strand.
CGTCGTTACTACGGCAAAATGAGCCACGGTCATTATAAAATAGACGTGACTGTGACTTATTCTGTAGTTAAAAGGCTGCTGATAATATATAAAATGAGTCACAGTCGCATATATTTTATACAAATTGTGGCTGATTTTGCCATAGTATCGACGATTTTTTCTTGCTTAAATATAATGCAATTTAATAATAAAAAAACTACACTAATTGTTTAAAAAACATCATAATAAAACACGAAATTTTTAGAGGTTATTTTACACACAATTTATACCACATGTGAAAATATGTTTATCTTTTAAAACAAGGCAAACAAAATCTTCTTTTAAAACCCAAAAACATACCATTGTTAGATTTTTCATTTGTGATATTTTATGCATTTAAATCTAAGTACAGAGTCGCGAGTCAAACAATCCAACAACAACGGAGCTTTGGGAATCTTCAAAACCCATTGCAAAGTAAACTTTATTTTCCTAAGCCTAAGCAAAACCCAAAAATTTAGCTGAATTTTATCATAAAATTTCAATAATAGTGTGTTTTTAAAAAGTACCGAATAATTTACTGTTAAAAAAGGCAAGCAATTCTTTTTCGGAAAATATTTTACTAAAATGTTTTTAAAGGTTATTACTAGCAGAATTATTTCCAAATATTTTTTCAGTTATTTTTTCCAAAGACATTATTAAGAATTCATTTTTTTTGACACACCACGAAAAATAACCACAAAAATGTTTTGACAGCACAATCAAAGCATAACAGCAACCTTAATGTTTATTATCTTTCGAGTCGTCTCATAAATTCTCAACATTTTTAAACCTAGTTATTATATAAAAAAATTCACTAAAATGTAGACAAATTACACGAAAATGATTTAATGTTATAAAATTATTATTTTTGTTTTATGTCTTATCAAATAATTTTATTTTTATAATCCTATCTTTTATAAGTTAGTCAAACAAACTAAATGATATTTAAGTAAAACAAACTATTGTTAAGCAATAATTTTATCTCGCTTTATGCGGGTAAGGTTATGCTTTTTCTCGTCAGTACCCTTATGTCCAGTACCCTTGTGTCCCTCTTGCCTAATGAATCGATTTTGCTGGGAGGTTGTGGTGAACCCAATTTTTTTAAACTCGGTACCTTCATGTCCAGTACCATCGTGTCCCGTTCCCATTTAAAAATTATTAATTATGACGCATTACAAAAATTTGCATAATTTAATAAAAACAGGTACTACAAAAATTGTTTTTACGTTTTTCATAGTGTGAGCTGAACCAATTTTTAAAGTTTTAAATGAAAGTAAATTTAAAATATTATAAACGAACCTTCTAAAGTTTATTTTCTAAAAAAACTTTTAAATTTAAGAATTTGCTGCTGCCGCCAAAAGGGCTTCAAACGCTTTCAAATTTTAAATGTGTCATTTTTTAAAACTTACTGTATGCTTAAAAAGCAGGTTTTTACATAAAAATATATCAACTCTTTTTTTTTCATTTTTAATAGTTTAAAAAAAAGTTTTTTTAAAAAAATCTAGGGTGGCCATGGCGCACAATTACTATATGACTTTTGTTGGGGTGGTCAAGACTCAAAAGCCCAAGTGAAAACCGGACCTATGACCAATTTTTAGTGAAAAAACAGGAAAATTCCCGCATTCACAGCTCTTATTAAAAAATTATTGGCAAATTTTTTGGCAATTTTCAGGAAATACTTGAAACCCTTTTTTCTAACAGCATACTAAGCAACGTTTTATTATCTCTTACTAAGTTTTTTTTTGAGGCCAAGGTTTTGTTTTTCACTGTATCGCTTGCAGTGATGGCGTGATTATTATTATTGATTATTATGTTTTAACAAATAGGCAAAAACTAAGATACACACTATATTAATATGTTTTTAAGATATAACGTTTTAAAGTTCAAGTTTTTTCACAAGTCTCAAACATTTTTTTAACCGACTACTTATTTTTTTTTATTTTAGCATCATTGCGTTAAACTTTCACAGGACTTTTTACCACGCTAACAAAAATCGATTTCCTAAAATCTGAAGCAATTTTAAAAAATCATTTTACTTTTAGATGTTGTTATGGCTGTTGTCTCGGCGTGAAATACTCCAGGACCATTATCATTCGTGGCTGTTATTTTAATTGTATATTCAGTGTCTGGTATTAAACCTGTAATTGTGTAGTTTCTTTCGTCAGAACCGACAGTAAAATTTAAACATTCGTTCAATTGTGTATCATCGTTGCAGTAAACAATTATATATCCCTACAAAAATTTTAATAAGTGCAAATAAATGAGTTTTTTGATTAGTAATAAATTTCGGCATTCTTCAAGAACAACTCATTAAATTACATGGGCTACTTTAAGTATGGACGAACTAATAGTTTAAAATCGTTATTTTTCAAGAACATTCCATTAAATTAAAATAGTTTGTGTGTGTGTGCGTGCGCGCGTGTGTGCGTGTGCGTGTATGTATGTGTATGTTGTGTGTGTGGGGGTGTGTGTGTGTGTGTGTGTGTGTGTGTGTGTGTGTGTGTGTGTGTGTGTGTGTGTGTGTGTGTGTGTGTGTGTGTGTGTTTGCGTGTGCGTGCGTTGTGTGTGTGTGTGTGTGTGTGTGTGTGTGTGTGTGTGTGCGTGCGTGCGTGCGTGCATGTGCGTGTGTGTGTGTGTGTGTGTGTGTGTGTGTGTGTGTGTGTGTGTGTGTGTGTGTGTGTTAGTGTGTGTGTGTGTGTGTGTGTGTGTGTGTGTGCGCGCGCGCGAGTGTGTCAGGATTAGAATTATTTTGTAAAGCATTGTTAAAACTTACTGTAATTGCGCTCCGATTAGTTTCTGGTTGTTCCCATACTATTGTTATAGTTGTATCAGTAGTTGACAAATCAATGATTTCCGGGGGGTTTACGGGTCCTTGGAAATTTAATAGCAAAAATTAGGAATTAAAGTATCCGTAGAATTAGTAAGTTGATAGAGTAATCTAATATTTTTTTCATAATTTATTTGATGATATTTTGCATATCTTAATATTTTCAGCCTTTTTTAGTGGCAAATTCTTTTTTTATTATCCAGCCTTTAGTGGCAAAAAGCGGGTCACGGCGGGAACCAGGAGTCGTTTCCCAGCCAGAAAGGGGATGTAGTTGTAGTAATGCACAATCAGATAGATATTCACACACACACACACACACAC
>JASAMX010016814.1:0-27979 GCA_030248175.1 Microlaimidae sp. YZB2_3
GTATTTAAGTTTATTGGCGGCCAAACACAGGTATAACCGGGCCAGTACACAAAACACAGAAAAAGGTGGGTCGGCCTAATTTGGGACGGCACCTAAAGGGGACTTTACTTAGCCTATTGTGTAACCTATAAAAATAATTACAAAATTTACTATGTTGTTTGTGCTTAGCCTGGGCGGTAACTTAACTAAAAAATGGGGGCGCTTTTTGGTTAGCCGAAGCTGCGGGCGTTGAAGAGGGCAATTACAAAACGTGGCTTAAAGCCATTTTAAACACCTATTTTAGTAATTTGGGGACAATTTAGACGGCAACTACCCAAAAACCTACACGGAGGCAGACTGGTAAATACGGTGTGGGTGGGTAACCCAAAACTAACCCTTAAGTTAAAAAGGGCCTTAGCTTAAGAAAGGGGGGAATGGGGGAAAGCCTAAACCACCACTAACTTAAGGAGAACCCTAATTTAACTAAACTTAAGTGTCTAAAATAATCTTATGGAGCTAGTACTGACTAGCTCTGACTAAAGCGAACCGACTAAGCCACGTAGGGCCATTTTACCTGGGCTGAACTACGATCGTTATTCCACCAATCTGCAAGTATTAGCCGGGTGACTAGGGGGGTTTAACCACAAATTGAATCAGGATATAAACAAATTACCAACGTCGCATATTACCCTAGTTGGCGCGGTTTCTCTGTAGGGGGGCTCGACAAATCGCCATAAATTTCCACCATTAATTAGCCAAAGATTTTCAGAAGAAGGGGAGGGGTGAGCCGAACAAAAACACTAAAAATAACGTCGGCCCATTATAATACAACCGGAGCGGACTCCGCTCTTCGAAGGGGACACGAAAAACAACCCCGGACAACCCAGGGGGCGAACAAACAATAAAGAAAATAGAGGGTTCCTTTTCGGAACCCTCCTTCAAAAATGGTGACGCTTTTCTGAAAACTCTTCTGAGTCGGTTGGAGAGAGCTGGTTGAATGTGAGTCAAAGAAAACAACTGACTTTTGGCGAAACCGCGCCACTTATATATGCGGAATTTTAATAACAAAAACCCACGTGTTTGTATTTTGCAACACGCTATAAACCCCGCTCCGGTCAACCGGCTACTTGCTGATTGTTTACTCATTTTGCGCGCCCCAGCAAAATGAGGAGCCTAAAATGGCAATTTGAGCGGCCTGCGGCGCGTAAAGTACGACCACCTTTTCACCGCCGACTTAGTCGGTTTGTAAGTGAGGCGAGCCACCCGGGCGTGAGAACGACGAGCTGCCTGTGCAGCTAAGGGGAGGGAAAGAAAATTATTTAATAATTACGCAGAAGACGAAGGGGCGCCGGGGAAAGGGGGACCAATGCACGGCGACACTTTTGCGTCGCATATATATATATATGGTTTTGCTATAAATCGATCGATATACTTTCATTTTTTTTTCATTAGTGCTTATTTTTAAATTTCTTTCTTTCTGAAACTACATTACAAACCCTCGAGTGGATTTTTAGTAAACCCGATGAAAATATCGAAATGATCTCCAGTTTCCTTATAGAGAATTCTATAGCCAAGGTGGAAATTCATATTTTAAAACAAATTCTTTGTTTTTAGTAAATCGGAAAATATTATAAAAATGACTTTAGCGGATCAATTGAAAAAAAAAATTGTCAAAAGTCTATTTCATTTTAAAATATAAATTTCTTAAAACAAGGATTGGAAAGAATATCTGGACGTTCTCCAAATAAATCACACCCTCCTACCGTTCACCAATCACGATCATAATGTTTGGTCGGACTGTTTCGGAGCTCAAAGTATTGTAATCGCCAAAAAGAAAGACGGTATTTTTATATATTTTTGTACGTTTAGATTAAAAGTTTATTTTAGGTGAAATTTAGTTGCTGGCCGGGGACTTTCACCTTACACCGCAAAATATGGTATCTGGAGGATTCTTGAGCGATTGTCTCCAAAGCAAAGTCTCGGGAACCCAGAGAATCTTCACGAAAAAGTTGTTGAAAAACGTTTTAGCTAGTGCAAACCAATACTCTCTTAATTCTTGTTTGCCAAATCTCGGCAATTAATGGCAGAAATTCGCTCATTTTGCTCAGGTTAATTAGTCTGCGAAATTGGCAAAAAATTCTACATAACATGAAAAATAGTGCAACCCCTTGGTTTTTTAACAAATCGTTATAAATTAAATTAAGTTTTTGGTTGGGGCATTTCACCCCGTACCCCAAAGGGAGGCGGATCCTTGAGCGACTGCTTTTCAAGCTGATTTTTAGATCAAGGTGCATAAAACAAACGAAAAATTAACAAACAAAAACCGAAAGCTAAATCTAACCTATATAACAATCCATTAGTGAGCTATCAAATGCACTCTTAGTTTTCTTGCCAGCTGAACGTTTTCTAACAACCTTGTTTGTTAATGTTTTCCTGGGTTCACATACTCTGATCTGAAAGTTAGCTTTAAAAGCAATCGCTAAACCAGTTTATTTATAGCACGTAAAGCAGGATACGCAAGGTTAATATTACGAGGACACTAGATAACTGTGCAAACCAAATACTATATATATATATATAACAATATTATTAAAAAGATAATTAATTTTAAAATATGTCTTATCTCAGTGGGGCGAAACTTTATCTTGGGACCACGTGAATACACAATACAAACGTCCTTCCACTGAGCCACAAATTCGACAAAAAGTTTATGTTGTTAGATAGTACCGCAGAAAACACTAATGCTGCACAAAAGTGACTGGATGATTGTTGAATAAAATACTTTTGTAAAGTTTTTTATTTGTGTGATTCTGCGTTATCAGCATTTTTCTACAAAGAAGGTGCATTTTTGTGATTTTCTGGATTATTGTTCCTGTTTAAACAGCATCAAATTTAACACGAGACAATATATAACCTTAAAATACCTTCTATTTAGTGTTATTGTTTCTATTTAGTGTTTTCTATTCTATTTAGTGTTCTATTTTCTATTCTATTTAGTGTTATTGTAATTGTTAATTTTCATATTTTTATATTTTCTTTCAAAGCAATTCGAAATGCGTTTAACAAACTGTGCAGTTTGATTCCGTTAATTTCGGCCACCTTGAAATTCAGGTGAAAGAACTTGCTCACTCTAAATTTACTTTATAATTTTTTGAACCGAGACAAATATTGTTACTTTACAACTAATAAAAATTACTGTAAGGTAAACAAATAATTGTTATTTTTTAACCAATTACTTATTATTTTTGGTTTTTCAAAAATTATTTTGTTAAAAAAATGTACAAATTATTTTCTCGGTTCAAATTTCCAAAAAAAAGGCTTTTGAAAATCCATGAAGAACCAAGAACAATACCTAAAGATAAATTTGCAACCTTTAAAATTTTTTATTGTTCGTTTTGGCAATAGTTATAGCCAGTTTTTTCCAGATGGCCGAAGTTAATGGCTCGCGCCTTAATTTCGGCCGCTATAAAAGAAACTTTAAACCATACTGTTCTTTAAGTGTAACAGAAATTTTAAAATTTTGAACTGAAATAACAAAAATAGCTATGGTTTGATTTTTAGACCAAATCTTGGGTCGAAAAAAGCCGGATAAAACTTATCCATAAATAAAAATAAAAAAAGTGGCCGAAATTAAGTCAGGTACCCTATATCTTTTGTTTTGGTTTTAAAAAGTTTAGATTGATTTAATTGACTTTTCACAAATAAATACCAAAAATAACTTAAACCGGTTAAAAATAACATGATATAAGGCTCCTTCTGCCAAATATCGAAAAATAATTCACCTTAATTTTTAATTCATGCATGACTTCATTTCCGTAATTTTATTGGTAAAACTACACATTTGTAATATTTTAATATATCCTTCAGCAGATCAGTTATATTAAAAGAGTTTAAATTAAATTCATAATTTTTTTGTTTTTTTTTAAAAAATTGTATTTGGTGTTCCAAGTTGGGGTTAAATTCCGAGTTCTGGAGTTTTTAGTACCTTCTGGTTTCGATTCAAGTCTTAAATTAATTATAAAAATCGGGTTCTCGATTCCTATCTCGTAGTTCTGAAAAAAATTCAGTTCCAAAAAAGTTATAATTCCGGTGTTTTGGGTGCTTTAAAATCTTGTTCATCACCACATATAATTGATTTTTGGTTTCAAAAAAGTATAGAAAATTGATTACAAAAGTTATTAACAGGAAACAAATCTTTATAGGCAAATTTTTGGTTCATCGCGAGACTTTTATTATTAATTATTATTTTTATTTTCATAAAATTGTTTTTGGTAATGACAACATTTTTTTAGAATTGACAATTTTGGGTATAATTTTTTTCGGCATTTTAAATAATGAAATTGCTTTTTACGGGACTCAATTCAGCTCTAAGGCTACGGGCGACCCCGAAATCGCTATTAGTCTATTTCGAGAAGCGGAAAGACGTTTAAGCGGAACTTGTAGAGCCAATGCATGTTTGTACGCAGGTAATTTATTTAATACATAAAATATAAAAACTTGCTTCCAATTTATTTTAATTTGAAGTGTTTTAAAATTCACTTTTTAGTCGTTATATAAATGTTTTTATATTTATACGTTAATTAGACATGATTAATGCAGTTTGTAATTTACGTTACAATCTTACATAGGAATAAACAAAAGAACTGCCGATAAAACATTTTATTGAATACATTTAAAACGTGACGTTTTTATTCTTACAAACAATTATCAGACCAATTTTTGTTTTAGTGTTTTATCGGGCTGATGATGATTGTTTGTACAATCGAAACGTCACGTTTTAAATGTATTCAATAAATGTTTTATCGACAGTTCTTTTGTTTATTATAAGATGTCGCTTTTCGTTAACACAAAGCTTTCTTACATAGGAACCCTTTAATGGCGAAAACTATTCATGATTTGCAACTATATGTTTTGCTCCGTTTGAACTAAAGTGGAATGAGCTAAAAATTGAGTTTTCCGTGTTTATTTGAAATTAATTTTCTCAATGCGCTCATTCACGATTCTATTGCGTCATAATTTTGTCGAGATTTAACAGTAACTTCCATTTAAAGGTGCTGTGCAGAGTCAAACTTTTTGTCTTTGATTTTAATAATTATGTGAAACCTTACCCCTGTCCTACCATTAGCTTACAAAATTTTTTCAATGGAGAATCACGATGGTTAATTCAATGTACACAAAGGTCTCGAGAAGAATTGAAAATAATTAGTAGAAGGCCAGAAAATAATTAGAAAGAAATATGTATTTACAACCACCTATTTTTTTAGAATAAGTTTTTTATGTTTAATTGTTATTTTCGTGTATTATGATTCTGTTTTTTTATCAAGCAAAGTCATATACAATTTATTTTAAATATTTTTAGGACCTTTGTGTACAATGAATTAACTGTCGTAATTCTTCATAAAATATCTCCAGTGGTTCAGAAGTTATGATCCCCCAAAAATGGCGTTTTTCGACAATTCTGTACATGAAAGATTGTTCGATGGGTATAACAATTTACGTTACAAATTATACACTCAACGAAAGCGGCTATTTTTTATGTTAATTTGATACCTTGATCGTTAAGAATGCTACGGTATTTGTCGTAATATTATGTTTTCCGTACAAAAAACCCGCGATTTTTTCGTTAAAAACACCAAACGATGGCAAAAATTTTGTAAAGTTTGCCCAACCTTTCTTTCTTTCACTTTGTGTTTTTAGCGAAAAAATCAAATGTTTTTTGTACGAGAAACGCAATATCACGACGAATACTGAACCAATCTTAACGATCAAGGAATCAAATTAAAATAGAAAGGAGCCGCTTTCTTTGAGTGCATAATTTGTAACTTAAATCGTTATAACTATTGAGCAACCTTTCACGTACACAATTGTCAAAAACGCCATTTTGGGGGGTCATAACTCCCGAACCAGTGGAGATATTTTGTTGAAACAATTTTTGTGGGCTATTAAGAGCAGGGGAAAGGTTTTCACAAAAAACTATCAAAATCTAAGACAAAAAGTTCGACTCCGCACCGCGCCTTTAAATGGCATTATTTTGACCATCGTGCTTTGATTTCAAAATCGGACATGTTTTTAAAATGTGTAATGTAAAAGCAAAAAACGTAATAAATTACTCAAATGGAAAAAATTCTGACGTTCCTTCCAAAAGCCTAAATTTAAGCTATGTCGAAAATAAACCGATGTATTTATTAATGTGATGATGTTTTAAAAAAACTACAAAAAATGTTCTCTGAAGCTGGAACCCCAAGTTACTACACTATTTTTTTAACCCGTTAAAGACGGGGTATCGCATCGGCAGGGCAAGTTATTATTGCCTCCATAGAAAATTTATTACCTATATTTACCTATATTACCTGCCTCCAAAGCAAATTTCACGTCTTTTATTTTGAAAATTTAGCAAATTTTGCTTCCTAACTGCTTTCAATCTAAATCTGCCTGCCTCCTACTGTATCTGCCTCTTAACAAATAAAAGCATTAACATATGATGCAATGCCAACTGCCTCCTAATTTCTTTTAATTACTAACTACCTCCTTTAACTCCTAATTACCTCCTCCATTTAACTCATAATTACCTTCTTTCCTTCACCCCATCTCCGATCTGCTTCCAATCTACCTACGTCACACATACCGAAAGCAGTTTCGCGAACCATTCATACCGGGTTAAAATAATTTTCCAAACAAATGAATAATGCCGTATTATTTTTGTGTACAAAATTTTGTTAAAACATTATAAACTAAAAAAATTTTACACTAAAAACTTAGCTTTAAAACGTGGATCAAACTTTCGATTAGTTTTACTTTTATTTTGGGAGCTCTTAAAATAGCTTTGTTTTAACTGGTTAAAGCTCCAGAGCATAACAGTTGGGGTAGTTTTCTGAATCAAAACAAAAATTTGTGATTGCGTGGGAGGCACGAAAATTTGTCATGGAAGCAGGTAGGTAAAAACCTGACTTTCAAAATGGGATCCCTAACGGGATAAAAAGGGCAAAACAAAGATTAAAAAACGTACATGTTTATGAACTTTGATCTCCAGCTTAACATTTTAGATAAAGCGTCGCTACAGATTCGCAGTTATTGCAACCTCAACATTCAACCAACTTGGAAACTTATCTTGTTTTCAATCGAAGGCTGCAATCTGAAAAAATTGAGAGACACGGGCTGGGGAGACGAAATCGCTGTATTTTTGCATTTTTATTGCTTTAACGGGTTAAAAAATGCAAGAAATATTAAGAGATTTAGAATTTTGCAACTTTCACCTCTCGATAATTACCAGGTCGATTTTTCAATCCAATTTTTTACACTTTTCTATCTAGAAAAAATAGCCTACATTTTTACCGTTTAAATTGATCAATTAAAAACTATAGCAATAACTATCGATTATGAACTTCGCAAATAAGCGCCGCTTTCTGCTAATTATTTGTTCGATTTTCAAAAAATTTGTTCGTGTAAAATCTCGCAATGTTGTGAAAGCGATGGGTTACATTTTGACTTTCGAAATTGATTATTCTAACGGATAATTATTGATTATTTATCATTTTTATAATAACTAACGGTGCTTAAAAATTAACTAACCATATTTTGCAATTAACAATTTTTTAAAAATTTTTGCGTCAACACAAAAATGGTGGGATAGATTTAATTGCCAAAGGATAGTTGCAGAAATTAATTAAGCCGTTTGAAATATTAATTTTTAACATAAAATAGATTTTAATTTTTAAATTATTAATAAACAGCAAAAAAAAATAAAAAAGGTTAATTCATCGCCGTAGTGCACCTCAGAATTTTTTTAGTTTTAAAATGTCATATACTATTCGTGATCACGTCATATATGTTTTGCTCCGTGGGATAGGTTGTCGGAGGAGCAGAGGCAAAACAGGGCTTCAAAATGAAGGTGCAAATATTGCTAAAAGAATGCCGCGCGGGCGGGTTGTTAGAAAGGCGTGGGCGCGTTATTAGACATAAATGCGGGCGTCCCTTTATGCGCGCGGTGTCTTTTGATGCGCAGGGGATTCCTTCGGTTTAGAACAATGGATTTTGACCAGGGTGTGATCTATTAAAAACAAAATAATAATAATGTTCGGGGTCCTAGTTATGGTTAAATTATATCTGACTGACCTCCTAAGTTTGTATAAACATATCGTAGTTAAACAGCTCATCCTTTCATTTAACGTGTGGTTATATATCCGGCATCCCTGCACCATAATTACTTGAAAACCGCTCATCACCATATGATTACTGTAAATATCGTGCTGGACGCCGGATATACTTACATCAACGCTTTAACTACCACGTGTCAATAAGGAAATGACCAGGCCAATTTAAATTGTGCGGTTACGACGTTTTTTAAAAAAGGAATTATGGTTGAATTATATCTGGCTGGCGTCGAAAATTAGTATATGCAGACATGAGGGGACCAATCAAAATTGTGCGGTTATGACGTTTTTAAAAAAGAAACAAATAAGAACGCAGATTTTTTTAATTCCAACTTTTTACAAAATATACAAAAATTAACCAATTTCAGCCCTTCAAAAATTCGCATTTGGGTTTCAAATTGGGAAATTTGATAAATAATTATTAAAATATACGTTTTGATCACTTTTTCGTTTTTCCAATGTAACTTTTCACTGTATGGCCCGATTTTCAAGTTTGATAGCTCATTTTGAAGCTTTCACGATACTGCGTTGCGTCACAAAAGCTTCGTTGTACGAAAGTTGTTTTTTAACTTAATTAAATCAGTTTTTTTTTAAATTAAAAATTGCCAAAATTAAATGTGTGCATTTAATTTGGGCACTTTACAAACAATCGATTGTTTCACAGTCAAAAAATCATCATTTTCAAAAATTTAAAAGCCTATCATTATCTCCAGACAGTTTTCTTTAATTTAAACTACTACTTGTTTTTCAACGTGTAACTGGCAAAAAGTTACAGCTAAAATGCCAAATGGTATCAAAATGAGCAAAATTTTTGAAAAAAAGTGTATTTAATTTCGGCACTTTTTAAAAGGACCCCTTTAATCGAGTTTAAGTGCAGTGTTATAACCCCTACACATTTCAACGTTGTCTTTCAACTATTTACAACTACATTTTAACACCCGACCACTTAATTCAACCCGTTTTTACCTACAGCAATATGTGTGCCGAAATTACACTATTTTATAACGATTGCTCACCACAGACGCAACGTAGAACCACGGGAACTAAAAATTCGGAAAATAGACTAAATTTTACCAGGACAGTTTAATTTTTAAACCAATTTATTGCGTAATCATGAAATGTCCATGTTCTAAAAACGAGTAACAATTTTATTTTTATAAATCACACAATTTCACAGAAAAAAATCATAACATAACAAATAAAAAGCTCACATTCATCTACATATAACTAGCCCTCATTTGAGCTATTAAACGTCGTATTTTTTTCCAGGATTACCAAAGATATGGTCCAAAATAAAAAATGCCCAATTTGGAAAAGTGCCAAAATTAAATGCACTACCCTAACCGCTTTTGTTAAAAAAATTTAATAGTTCTGCTGTTTAATAATCGATTCAATATTGCAATTATCGAGGTTAGCTGGATTTTATCTGCCTATAGAACGCATAATTTTTTTAAAATCTCGCCTTTTTACAAAATAAACAAAAATTAGTCAACTTTAACCTTATAAAAAATTGCATTTTTGTTCCAAATTGGATAATTTAATAAATAATTGTTAAAATATGTTATTTAAGAAGCATTGACTGTTCTTTTGATATACGAAACCTACCTAATTTAAATTTGGTATTTAGAGTGCTCCTTTACAAGGCTACGGCAGTTTTGAAATTTTAGTTTGATTGAGTATTAAAGGAGTAATCTGTTTCGCGCAATATATGAGTTTGATTTGTAACAGGGCTTCCTTAACTTTAATTAAACAGTTTTTTCTAAAAAAATTAAAATTTAGATAGTCAGATCAATAAAACAAATGATCAAGGTCAGCTAGGTTTAATTTGCCTATAGTTTGTAGCGTCAATTGAAAACAATATTTTTTTATAATTTAAAATTTTTGATCAACATTAATAAAAAATCTGGACTTTATTTATATTTCACAAATTAAAAATAGTATATCGTGAAAAATTGGGATTTTGTACAAGTACTTGCAGAAATACAGCAAAAGGTGATTCCCGCAGAAGCTATAAATTTTGATCGACTGTTGCATTTGGATTTAGTTGTTACAGGAGGAGTCAACAGAAAAGAATGGTTTAAAACTTTGCAGCAACAACCCCAGTCGAAAACAAAGGTACTTTTAACGAGTATGCTTTGTTTGTACAATAAATTATTACAGTAAATGACTTAAACTCGGCCAGCCTTAATTTCGGCTACCGGATGTTATTTTTGCCATGCGCAAAATTATGACATGACGATATTATATCTAGCCGAAAGTATAGTTCATTTCACAATTTTATGCGAAAATAACAGCCGAAATTAAGGCTGGGCGAATTTAGGCCTATGTACCTTATATCTGACTGAGTCAACTATATGGTGGAATTCCGTTCCATCAAAGCTGCTTATTTTCACAGTTGAAAAAAGGCAAAACAAATAATTTTAAAAAATTGTTACCGATTGGAGTAATTCTTTTTAATTTTTTACGTTTAAAACCTACTTCTAAGTTTAAATTTTTTATGACTAAATGTGAAAACAACTACGCTTAATAAATATGAGAAAATTTTTTAGACAAAATAACAAAATATAACAAAAATATTTTAAAGAGTGAATTTTTAAATCAGAATTTTGAAAACTTTAAAATAATATACTACTTTCCTATGCTGGGAGCTGTGTCAAAAGTAAAATTTTATGGGGTACCCTCGTGCCCATTGTCCAGTTTTGTGCTTTAAGGCAGTAAAATTTATCTGGGACCGTCACAAAAAGTTCGGGCACCACCAATAACTCAATTCCCCGCGTATTACACATGTGGCTCAAACTGTTTTGAAGCACTGTCCAAAATAGCGTAGTTGTGTACTCCATACAAACGATATTTTATAAAAATCGCAAAATTGACCTTTTACGACTTTCATACATAAACTTTTTTAGTATTGGCGCTTCCTGACGGATTTTAAGTTTAGTGTTATTTTGTCTCCCTTATCGGAAATCTTTGTAACCATAACAAAATGAGTCAGAATCGTCGTGAAATACTGGCAACTGTGACTCTTTTTATCTTTTAACACACAAATAATAGAGACGTTATGAGTCAGAGTAACGTTGATTTTATAGTGATTGTGAGTCTTTGTGTTATAGTAACTAGGAAATTTAGGTAGCAGTGGACGCGGAAGGGAGAGTGCTGGGTTTCGGTATGGTGCGATTGGCTCATTTTGGACTTCCGAGAAATTTGAGCCTGGGCCCGGTCTACGCCACTTGGCAAGCCTTCTTTCGAACAAAATTCAAGCAAGCGGAGCTCCGCTTTTAGTCCGATAAATGTATAAATAAGGCCAATAAATTGATAAAGACAAATAAATAAGCCAATATCGGACACAAGCCAATAAAACTTTATTATGTATTTCACATAGACGGGCCTTTAAAATCAAAATTCACAAACATCTTTATAAAACAGGCCCCACTCAGTATGTTATCTTGTTAATTATTTATCATTATTTGGGAAAAACAAGCGCTTCTTAAACGCAGAAAGAATTAGGCGCCAACTCGACTTTGTATCCGGGTATCAAAACGCAATTTACTTTCCAGCTCTGAACGCGCTCATAACTATTAACCGGGAAAAATCCTCTAAGAAGGAGCAGAGAAAAAAGGGAAATTTTCCCCGGGGCTATGTTTAGATAGAAAAGATGTAAACAAGTAGAAAATGGATGTATGTGGATTAGTGATGTGCGCCGAAGCAAGGCTTTTAGGAGTTTCGGAGCAACCCCCAGAGCTCCGCACTATTTTTGTAATAATTTCATGAATAATTAAAAAGTGATGCTATATGTTATTCTGTCAATTTGTTTTTGCAAATTAGCTTTTTTTCAAAACTTATTTTATACGCAAGAAATAGTCTTAAAAATGCAGATAGAGTAACTTTAGATGTATTTCAAGTAGGGATGCATTGAGCACTAGATTTAAATGTGAGCTGAGCATTACTTAGTACTCACAATTAAATTAATTGTGAGCTTGAGCCTGAGTACTCATAATTAAATATATGTGAGTACCAATTGGTATTGAGCATTTGTGAGCCTGGCCAATTTTTAAATTATACTTACGTATAGCATAGATTTTAGGAGGATCGTATGGCATAAGCACAGAGGGGATTGGCCGTAGTCCCCAAAAATGGGAGCTATGGGTGAATAGAGCCCCCAAATGAGAGGGGTTGAATACCCCCCAGGGAGAAATTTTTAATTTTAAGACTATAAAACACCAAGGCAACTCATAAAACACCGCGAAACACATGAATTTCAGATAAAATTAAGATTTTTAAATTAAAAAAATGCAAGGCCTCATGGCGTGTAAAAATGACAATAGATAAACAATTATATTTCAACTCTTGAATTTTTGTTGAATAAATCAAATAACAAGGATATTTTTCTTGATTTTAAAGATTTATCATAATTTTTTTGTGATTTTTTAGCCAAAAGAGTTATACTGATTTAAAAATCAAAAGGAATAGAATAAAAAATTAGAATAAATGCTTGCATGTACTAATTATATTTATAGAATTCATATTTTTATGTATATTAAATAGCATCTAACATGTCACATGAAACAAAAATGTTTTAATTGTTGATTTTTATTATTTAAACTTTCCAGGGTGAAATTTAGTATATTATTAAAAATCTTTTTTTTTTAAATTTAGTAATTTTTTTGCATGAAATTGATGTGAAATATAGAATAAAACATTAAAAGAGCGCTGTCACAAATCAGATTCTTATAACGCACTAAAAGGACTACTTGTTTAATACAAAACCTATCTACCTCAAATTCGATATTTTGGTTTTTCCAGACCAATTGGACTACATTTATAAATTTCAATTTAATCGGTTCAGTAACAAAAAAGTAGTATTATCCAGCGTTATAGGAATTTGATTTGCAATTATGTCTTGCAAACGAAGCAATCAATTTATGCGGAAATTCTATTAATCTGTAAAAACTAAAAAGGAAATATTTCCACATATCCATGTAATTATTTTATGAATTGACCCTTTTGGAGTGTTTTATAAAAATATTATAGCTTGTGCTCCAAAATCTTGTAACAATGTTTTGTCAAAATATTTTATAAGGCCAAAAATAAGGCTTTTGATGACATTCTCTTTTACAAAACAAATTTCAGAGCAAAAATATATACAAAACCAACGTGTTATTTTGTTTATTTTGAAACCTTGATTAAAACTTTTTACAAAGTCTTTGTCAAGATAATAGTATTTTAGTAAAAAAAAAACCAGCAATATTTACCTTAAAATGGTCGGCCAATCTTTGGAATTAGCAAATAATGCTGGATTTAAGTCTCTTCTTAAAATTTTTATTCAAATGAAAAAATGCTAATTTTATTATTTAAGTTATTTGTTTCGACAGTTTTCAGCACGAAAAAAAAACGCAAAAATATAACTTGATAAAATACCTGTACTGTTTGTTGAATATTTTTTTGCTTTCCACGTTTCACAAACAATGGGACCTTGGGGGTGTTTTTAAAGAAAATAGTAATATTTCGAGAAATAATTTATTAAAATTAAAAAATAAATAAATCAAGGAGTAAACGACATCTGTTCTTTCTTTAATATTTTTTAAACAAAACTTTTTGCAGCAAAGAAGACATTGTTTCAGGATAAAATGCCCAAAATCCCTATTTCGGCCTTTTTTAAATGGCCTAAAAATATCTAAACAAAAACTGTTATAAGGTTTTGGAGCGCAGGATAAAGTTTTGCAAAAGAAATGGTCGAAATCAAAGACAAATTTTTTTACTGAATTTTTAAGTGTATATTCTGACACACATCCTTTTTGTAGAAAATTCATAGTTTTTTTTTAATGAAAGTGCAAAACCAACAAACAAAACCATGGGTAAAAAATATGCAATTTATCAAAAAATGCTTAAGTACTGTCATGTACAAAGAAGTGACACCCATAAGCCGAATAGTCTTAAAAATTGCACATTTCTTCGAGTTATGTCATAATAATGGTCTATTCTTTATTAATTCGCGTGAAATTATGGATTTATTTATTTACGTGAATTCAGATAAATTGAGTTGTTCCATTATTAAATTAAAACAGGCTTTTTATTATAACTGTCATGAATTAACAAAGAATATGACTTTGAAATAAAAATATTATTTAAACAGACTAAAATTATGTTGTTATAATGGTATATTCTAACTAGGCTTTATATTTAGGACTTGAATATCGTTTAGTGAAGTATATATATTTTTTTATTTTTTAGGGTCAAGCTCACAATTAAGCTAATTAGCTTGGGCCAATTGTGAGCTTGAGCCTAAGATTTATTGTGAGCTTGAGCTTAGTACTTAAAATTAAATATATGTGAGTACCAATTGGTATCGAGCATTTGTGAGCAGCTCAATGCATCCCTAATTTCAAGCTTAAAATCGCTCATTTAATGGGCAGAGCTCCAGAGCTACCTCCGCTTTAAATGGGCGGAGCTCCGGAGCATGATATTGGAGGGTAGGAACATCACTAATGTGGACTGTAGTAAATAAGCATCTGGCATGTGAAATTGCTCAAAAAACAAAAATAATATAAACTACATTATAATAATAATGAGTTATTTATTTGGTGAACAAATAACACAATTCAGTTGTAGATATTCTCTATAGTCGTAGCCGTAACGTTTACTTTTTTTAAAGAAATCTAAAAGTATTATTTTGTGATCGCTTACATAATTACTCCATTTTCAATAAAAAATTTTCTAAATTTCCTTTTTCGTATTAAAAAATTAATATACTACAAAATGTACTAATTACAGTTACTTTTAATCATATCGGTTAAAAAAATATGGAAAAACATTAGACGTTATTAATTTTGCATCAAATTATTTCACACACACAATACTAAATATTTTTTTAGTTTTCTAAAACGTGAAAACTGTCACCGAAAGGTTTGGCCTAAAAAACTTTTACACAATCAGTTTTTATCACCATAATTAGGTGTTGAAAGAATGCTAAAAAGCAAAAATGCAGCAAAAGCCTTAATTTTCGGTTTACTTAATGATTTCGGTGCTTTGGAATCTCGCAAGATACTCGTGTACTCGCCTAATCAAAACAATAGAACGACGGAAATCTTCGCAAATGATCTTCAGGTTTGTTTTTTTTTATTAAAAATTGCTTATTGGGTGTAATGCAATTGGGCTCGGTCCACTGAAACACCCTTCAGTTAGATGTTTTATACACGCTAAGATTTCCACGTGTCCACTAGTGCACGAAACATAGCTAATGGGTCTTATGGCTTAACATAGCTAATGGTACAAAGGAGTTTTTTGTTTTTATTTTAAAACTCAATCTTAAAATCAATTTTTCCTCCTTCAATACCGATTGATTAGAAAAGACTTTTGAAAGGATTTAAAGGAAAAATATTTTATTAATGATAAACATTGTATTAAAAAACTATTGTATTGATTTTCGGAATCCCGCTATGCTAAAATTACCTTTTTTAAATGCCTAACAAAACTAAAATAAAACAAATTTATTATTATTAAGCTATATTTATTATATTTTTAGGCAACAACCATGACTGCTGTAAAAGATTACCAGCTTCTTTTTCGACACAGCGACATCGAATTCGCGCTAGATATGGTTTACGCGTCAACTGATCCAACATTTAGCATTATTTAAACCAAAAAGCAACTTTTTTCCTAAACAATTTCATAGGTATTTGCACGGTATCGACCTATTGCGTTAATATTTCACTGGGTTCCACGGCAAAATATCTTCTCAAACACAGAAAATTAATAATAATGAAAACAATACGAAGTGTTTCGTAATTTTGCAATTGTTTTCAGCTAATTTTTGTGTGGTTTATATTTATTTCTATATTGTGTATATTAATTTTGGACAGACGAAAATAAATTTTTTTTATAATTTAATTTCTTTTTATACAAAGTTTTTATAGAGTCCAGAATAAAAGCTTTAATTTACGTTTTTATGGCATTATCAAGAATTAGATTTTCAAAGAAAAAATATATGCATGATAAAAATGATTATATCAAAACAACAAACAAAACCATTTTACTTTAACAGAAAATAATATAATACATGTTGTTTTTATTTTGTTTTCGTACGTTTATATTTTTTTATAAATTTCTTGCGCAAACGCAAACTTATTTCCAATTTCGTCTTCTGCTTACTAGACCAATTCCAAATTACGTGTACAACGTTTATGAATCAAAATGCCTGAAATAAATAAGATTCTTCCACTCATTCCGAAACAGGGACGACAACGACAGTATAATTATATTCTTCGCTGTTTCTTTGGTCTTGGTCCTAGTTCTGGCATTGGTGTAAAATCAGTTATCGATATTACATTCAGACCACCTAATGCAAGCCCCTTGATCGCAGACTCTCTACCAGGGCCCAGACCTAGAACATTATTTTCATTACAGAAAAAATGACATTTTAAAAAAGAATATCAACGCAAACATTTGCTTAACATATTAGTTTTATTTCAGCAAAGCCGACCTTCCGATAAAATCTGCAAAATTATATTCTAATTTTAAGCATATGCTTACTATGGAAATCGCACCCAAATGCATAATGCATAAGTGAAAAATGGGAGGGGGTTGGATTTCGATGGGGTTCACGATTAATGAGCCCTTAAATTTTGGGACCCCCTGGCTCCTACCCCTAATTTTTAAAATTTTTACCCTTGACTAGGGATGTGCAGTGCTCGGAGTGCAGTGGCGTGCCAAGGGGGGTGCCCCCCCCCGAAATCCGGCGAAGCCGGATTTTTTCTTAAGGGGTTTTTTTATTTTGGGAGAGAAAAATTTTTTTCTTTAATATTAACCGGGGGGGGGGCAACTTCCTCAATATAGCAAAATATGCGGCGGGCCACTTTTTGTTTTTGCAATAACTTGGTAAAGAAACAACCAAAACACAAAAAGCATTTCATTTACTCAGAAAAATAACGAAAATTTTTTAAAAACTTAAATTTTCATTTTTTTGGCTCGGTGTCAATTTTATGTTGAATTAAACTTAAAATTTAAATATGCCAAAAACTTTCCCTCGTAAATCTGCTTGTATCTTTGTTAATAATATAGATAACGCGTCATAATTAATACGAGGTTGTTCGCTATTAGTAGGTGATTCTAACGGTATGCAATTATATATGGTATTACGTTCCTGTCGTTCGGGTATTTGAGTTGAATTTACACATGCAGAAAACAATGCTTTTTATGCTGTGAAAAAAAAAATACTTTTTTAAAAGCGTTATTACCTAAGCTGTAGAAGCGGTAAAAACTATTTCTATACATAAAAAAAACAGAAATCGCCTGGGCTTTAATATGAAATTATTATTAAAGGTTTTTTAAATTTTTTAATTAATAATACCTAAAAAAATTAGGTATTAGCCAACGTACGAAACAAAATAAGCAGCATACACATCCGCGGATGTAAGTTCACAAATCCGTGGATGCGGATGTCAAAAATAGAGTGCAGATGTCCGTGGATGCGAATGTTGAACACATCCATAGGCGGACAGCCTCCCAGATTTTTTTTTGGGGGGGATACCCGACCCCCGAAATTTGGGGGCGGGTGTCCCAAAATTTTTTTTTTTGGGATATACCTCAAATACCCCATGGGCACATCCCTACCCTACCTTGACCTCTTTGCAGAATTAAATCCGACCCTCTAAAAAATTTTAAGTAATATAATAGTAGTTGTCACATAGTCAATTACATTGGCTTGTATTTACAATAAATATCTATAAATAAGGAAAACCCTCTTTTTTGAGCGACCTTGAATTCATTACCCTTCAAGGTGACGTGCAAAATCACCAAAAACTTGTGTCAAATCCGCATGAACAATTCACCATAAACCAGTGTTAATTCTCCATGACATTGAAAAATTCGTGTACAAACTAAACTTTGTTTTAAAACCTAATTTTAATCATAAAAACGTTAAAAGATGTTTTAATTTTTTCCTAAGCCTTAGCAAAGCCTTAAAATCAAGCTAAATTCTATCATGACGAAGGAAATTATGCAAACGCATTATAATATATTTATAAGGAATTAACACGGCTTCATGGGGATTTTATAATGTTTATCGGGATTTTGGTTTGGTCTATGGTGAATTTCTCCATGGTCTTTTTATATGGACCACCCTCTGTGGGCTTTTTTTAATAATGCGACCCCGGGTGAAGCCCCCTGTCTGATTTCTCCCTTTACCCCATGTACATCCCCTTAAGCTTAGGTAGGTGCTTGGGTTGGGCACTTTATGGAGTATAACCAGGACTTTTAAGATTACAAATAATACGCTATTAAAATTTCATCAAAAATATTTTTTTATCATTTTCAAGCTGTGGGTACTGTAGATGTATCATGTAGTGTGGATATTTTTATATGTTAGGTGTTAAAGTATTTTCTCTTGAAAGTTTAACTCACCTTGCAGTTTTACACGACATTGAGTTATTCCTCTTCGTAATGCTCTTAAGCCAGCAGCAACACCCGTCGCCTGACCTAAAAAGAATAAAAAACGAAATCTATAGTCATAGGTGAGCAAGTAGGGACATAGGTGGGCAGCCTCCGAGATTTTTTTTGGGGGGGGGGGGGAAGGGGATACCCGACCTTCGAAAAAAATTTTTTTTTGAGGGGGGGGGTGTCCCCAAAATTTTTTTGGGGCATACATCAAATACCCCATTTTTAGCGTTTTTGGTACTGGGACCCCCAAATTTTAGGGAGTGTCCGGGGCACCCCCAAATATTAGAGGGGGTGGGTGTCGGGTCGGCTATAATAAGGATTTTTGGCGGTATAACCCATACATGGGCAATTTGGTCCGGAGTGGGGGGTTAAACCCAAATTGGGGGGGGGGGGGTTAAAAACCGAGAAACGAAAAATACCCATATCGTTTTTTTCTGGAGTGCATTTTATCCATATAGTTTTTCGATTTTGAAGGAAAAATAGGTAAAAAACGCTAATTTTAGGTCAAGAAGCCTTTTTTATTGCATTTTTAAGCTTTTTATTGCTTAAAACATTCATTTCGACCTCAAAACTTAAGTTTGGAGGCAGTTAAAAGTCATTTTAAAGACTTTTTTTTCATTTTTCCAAAATTGGGGGAGGGGGGTTAACTTTTTCTCCCCCCCTTCTCAGAATTTTTTTGGAGGGTTCACCACCCCCCAACCCCCCCCCCGTGCCCATGTATGGTGGGAAAGGGGGTTGGCCTGGGGGGTTGGGGGTTATATATACCCCTCAAAAATCCCGGATTACTGCCGACACCCCCTTCCTAAAAAAATTGGGGGTACCTGGGACACACCCAAAAAAAAAAAACAATTGGGGGGGGGGTCCCACTACTAAAAACGCTAAGAATGGTGTATTTGAGGTATACTCCAAAAAAAGTTTTGGGACCTCTCCCTCAAATTTTGGAGGTCGGGTACACCCCCCATAAATCTGGAAAGCTGCCCACCTGTCTATAGTGATTATAATCATAGGTCACCGAAGGGGGGGGTGTTGGGGGGGGTCACCCCCCCCTACGGCCTCTGAGACCTATCCCCCCCCCCCTAAGGCCCATTTTTGACCCCTCCCCCCCAACGAACGACCCTGAACCCCTGACTCCCCCCCTAAGGACCATTTTTGACCACCCCCCCCTCAAAACACAAACCCAAAAAATGCTTAAAAAATGTTCAAATTTAGTCAAAAAATTGACAATTTTGGTCAAAAAAATGGTACCCGCGGTGTGAACCCCCCCCCACCCCCCCCTGCTTTTTTTCAAAAAAAACACCCCGGGGTCCAGTGACCCCCCCCCCCCCTGGAGGTCAAAAACCTCCACACCCCGGGGTGTGGACCCCCCCCCCTGAGCCGTCGAAGGTCGGTGACCTATGATTATAATTTCTAAAGTGGGTACAAAATTGTTGCTGCTCTGGCATAATCTATCTCCCCTCTGGAAAAATTTTCCTAAGCCTAAGCCTCAGCCTAAGCCTCTTTACTGTGCGATAAAGCATAATGTCTAATAATACACTACATCACGCATTGCATCAAATCCATCTTCCTTTTGTTATATAATTTTGTGTCATATGTACATTTTTTACTAAACTAATATTCTGTTATAAAAATGCGTTTACAGTTTTAAACGGGAGCGAGTCGGGCTGGGAGCGAGTCGGGCTGGGAGCGAGTTGGGCTGGGAGCGAGTTGGGCTGGGAGCGAGTCGGGCTGGGAGCGAGTCGGGCTGGGAGCGAGTTGGGCTGGGAGCGAGTCGGGCTGGGAGCGAGTTGGGCTGGGAGCGAGTTGGGCTGGGAGCGAGTCGGCAGGAGCGAGTCGGGCCATACCGGAGATTTGCCACGGGGTTATCTAAACTTAATTAATTATTCTTATAAAAACCCACTACATAAACTAACAAAGGCAATAATGTCTTGCAGGGATGTGCTCGAATGTCATTTTTTGACATCCGCAGATGCAGATTTTTGGAAACAAAAATCCACGGATGCGGATGTCTAGGAAATGTATTCTTAGCATATCGTTTTTAGTTCTGGAGTGCATTTTATGCATATCGCTTTTTTTAATTTTGAAAGAAAAAAACAAGTAGAAAAACGCTGATTTCAGTTTATAAAAGCGCACTTTTGAGCTTTTTATGGCTAAACAACTCATTTAGGCACCAAATCTTTGGCTTACAGAAGTTTAGAAATTTATAAAAAATGAAGTATTAGCTAAGCATTTTAAAAAGTAAAAATAAGCAATATATTTAGACCTTTGCACGGTCTGGAAATTCCTCCCCTGCTTTATTGGAGGATTTCCCTCCCCTCATACATGGGCACGGGAGGGGGGGTTGGGGGTTAAATTCTGAGAAGGGGGGTTAACCCCCCCCCCCACTCAGAAGTGGGGGGGGAGAAAAGGTTAACCCCCAATTTAGGAAAAATGAAGAAAAAAATGTGTTTCAAATGACTTCTAACTGCCTCCAAACTTAAGTTTTTAGGTCAAAATGAATGTTTTAAGCAATAAAAAGTTCAAAAATGTTATAAAAAGGGTTTTTTGACCTAAAATTAGCGTTTTTTACCTATTTCTTTCAAAATCGAAAAACGATATGGGTAAAATGCACTCCAAAAAAAAAAAAACGATATGGGTTATTTTGCGTTTCTCGGATTTTAACCACCCACCCCCCCTAATTTGGAGTTTAACTCCCACCACTCCGGGCCAACTTGCCCATGTATGCCCCCAACCCCACGCTAAAAAATGAAAAAGTACCCTAAAATTATGACACCATTTTTGACCTATGATGACGCCAACATCATGATTTTTTTAGCACTTTTTAGCCTATTTCAATGTATTTTAAACTATTTTAGACATATTTTACCTTATTTTCGCTTTTTTTGTCCCTTTTCCCCTCTTTTTTTCTCTTTCTCCCCTGCTTGCCCGCCCCCGTTTCAAAAAAGTTGCCCCCTCCCGTTTTGGAATTGCCACTCCAAATAAAGACACGGGGGGGGACAGAGCACAGGTCTGCATATCCGCGGATGTGAGTTTACAAAATCCGCGGATGCATATATCAAAAATACTGCGGATGTCTGCGGATATAGATGTTGGGCACATCCCTGGTGTCTTTCCAAGAAATATGTTGTCTTTTTCCAATGGCCAGAGTTTCGTTAAACCCTGGTCATGTCCGTCCGGCATGCTTCTCGCCTTGCTCGCTCCCTCTTCCCCCTCACAAAGGAGATCAACAACCGCTGCGGGGTTCGCCCAAAGGTCCTCTGGTCCCACGGTTCGTGTTAATGAGTGTGCATGTGAAAAGATATTGTCTTAACCATAGGGGTGAAACATTTTCGCCCCTCCTGGCTTGTCTTAGCGCCTGCCCTTTGCATAATCTGCATAGGAAAGATAAGTTTCAGGTTATCAACAACAATCAACAACAACAAAAGATGTTGTGTTGTGTGGGATTGATTTTGTGTAGATAAGAGTAAAGGAATCTTGGCCTGCACGAGATAGAAATGCAGAACGAAGCAAAACAACATCTATCAATGCATCGTTTTCAAGTCAGGACCATTTCAAAACCAACTACCAGTTGGGACCTTTTTTTGTCAACAAATATCATCCAAAGCATCAATATAAACCTGGAGAAAGGGGGGCGGGGTATGCATTTTCCTGAGCCATAATTTGAAATCTAATCTCCCATTTCCCCCGCGAGAAAATTTAAGATACTATTTTAATACAAAATTTCCAACAACGTGAATTTTTAGCACAAAATCAGTATTTTTACACGTTTTTTTAATATTAAAAGGTGTAAAAATTTATAATATAAACACTTACACTTTGTTTTATTCTACGCAAACGCTTTACCTGCAACAGTCGTTTTCTTTTTACAATTTTTAAATCCTTCAATTCCCATACTGGTTCGAAAATAACTTTTTTTGCCCAAAAAGTCTGTCATATGTATAATTGTATTGTTCTAAAAACGAATATAATAATTTGGCAAAAAACTAATAATTAAATAGTGTTTAAGGGTCATTTCACGCCAAAACGCACATTATTTTGATATTATTGGATCTTATCTCATGGATTTTGCTGAAATTTGGTATAGTAGGAGCCCTATGACTAAAAACGTTGCATGCAAATTTTAAAACCAATCTAATGCTCTATACCTGAGATATGACTCTTTGGGTTTTGGTACCGTTTTTGACCATAGGTGTTTTTGGTTGGGTCCGCTAGGGGAGGGAGGGGGGTCCACCCCCGGGTAGAAGGCCAAAATTTTTTAGGGGGGGTCCAGGGCATACATACATACATCCAGGGTGTCTACAGAGCGGCTTCCACGCAGCGACACTGCCCAGATCCAGAAATGGAAATGGTCAACAGCTCTACCTCTTTTCCAGTCAATCGGGCGATTTCCGCCACTGCTGACTGCCAATGCGATACTGCACATTCTTTTTCTATAATCGGCGGCCAAAATGGCTGCCAAAAAAACTGATGACTCTTTCCGGAGACATTCATCCAAACCCCGCCCCCAACAAGATGCAATATTTTTGTGCAAACTGTAATAAAACTGTTAACAGAAACAGCGTCCAATGCACCAAATGTAACAATTGGGTGCATCTAAAATGCAGCAACCTACAAAGCCTAAAACATTACAACCAAAATTTTTCTTGTAACAACTGCACGCTCTCTCCACTTTGCAAAACAAACTTCAAAAATTCTACCTTAAATATTTTGCAATTTAATGCCAACGGAATCTCCAACAAACTACAAGAACTAACAAACTTTTTCATAAATCACAACATTAACATAGCTGCTATCCAGGAAACAAAACTCTCACCAAAATCCAAAGATCCACATATTCCCAACTACACAACTATCAGGAAAGACAGAAATTCCAATGGAGGTGGTCTACTCTTTTTTGTACACCATTCGATCAACTACAAAATTAACTTGGACACTCAACAGAACGACCCACATGCAGAAATGCATGGTATCCACATTCTCTTCAACAATACTGACCTCTCAATCACCAACTTATACATTCCACTGTCCAGCTCCTGCACCACCAATTACCAGCCAAATATAGCCATCTTCTAAACAATCAGGATAGTATCATTCTTGGAGATATCAATGCTCACCATGAACCATACATGGGCAAGTTGGTCCGGAGTGGGGGGGTTAAACCTCAAATTAGGGAGGGGGGGGTTAAAATCCGAGAAACGCAAAATACCCATATCGTTTTTTTTCTGGAGTGCATTTTACCCATATCGTTTTTCAATTTTGACGGAAAAATAGGTAAAAAACGCTAATTTTGGGTCAAAAAGCCCTTTTTATTGCATTTTTGAGCTTTTTATTGCTTAAAACATTCATTTTGACCTCAAAACTTAAGTTTGGAGGCAGTTAGAAGTCATTTTAAAGACATTTTTTTCTTCATTTTTCCAAAATCCCCCCCCCATCGACATCGGACCCCGAGAGAGAACAACGAACCCCCCAAAGCATAGCAAAAACCCCCTCGGAAACTCCCCACCCCAACCACCCCACACACCCACACCCCCCCCCCCCCCCCCCCCACCCCCCCCCCCCCCCCCCCCCCCCCCCCCCCCCCCCCCCCCCCCCCCGCCCACCCCCCCCCCCCCGGGGGGGGGGGGTTAACTTTTTCTCCCCCCCCCACTTCTGAGTGGGGGGGGGTTAAACCCCACTTCTCAGAATTTGGGGGGTTAGCCCCCCAACCCCCCCCCGTGCCCATGTATGCCATGAACTCTGGCACTCAAGCCTCACAGACGCCAGAGGCGACTACATTGCAAACATCATCAACAACTCTAACATGGCATCTCTAAACACAAACACACCAACACGCATCCCTTCAAATGGGAATCCAACATCGCCAGATACCTCCAGACATGTGCACTGCCCCCCCCCCCCCAGGGTTAAAACGGAGGGGGGCCATTCCATAATGGGGGGCATGGGGGGCAACTTTTTTGAAACGGGGGAAGCAATAAAACCGGGGGGCAAGCAGGGGAGAAAGAAAAAAAAAGAGAAAAAAGGAGAAAAAAAGAAAAAAAAGAAGGGAAAAGGGAAAAAAGGGACAAAAAAAAAGCGGAAATAAGGTAAAATAGGTCTAAATGGCTTAAAATACATTGAAATAGGCTAAAAACTGCAAAAAATTCGCGATGATGGCGTCATCATAGGTCAAAAGTGGCGCCATACTTTTAGGGTACTTTTTCAGTTTTTGGCGGGGGGGGCAATAAAACGGGGGGGGCAAATCCTTCAATAAAACAGGGGGGTGGATTTTCAGACCATGCACAGG
This sequence comes from Microlaimidae sp. YZB2_3, assembly GCA_030248175.1. Classification (NCBI taxonomy): domain Eukaryota; kingdom Metazoa; phylum Nematoda; class Chromadorea; order Desmodorida; family Microlaimidae; species Microlaimidae sp. YZB2_3. Next base: position 24,841 of record JASAMX010016814.1, read on the forward strand.
TCTGTTTCTCCCTCATCTCAGACTCACTCCTTACCTCCTCGGACTGGAAAACGCTTACCACATTGAGCTCCGACCACCTCCCAATCATCGTCAGCCTTCAAACCAATCAGACAATAGCACCTAAAACCAGGAACACTTTTACCAACCTCAATAATGCCAATTGGACCAACTACAAAAAAGAAATAGAAACTAAATTACTGAATATCCCAGCTCCCACAGAAGTCAAAAAAGATGAAAAAACGTTTAGAAATATATTAATCAAAGTTTCCTCACACAACATACCAGCCGGTCGTCACAACAATTTTCAAGCCAACCTTACTCCAGAAACCATAAAACTTATCAATGAAAGAGACAATCTACGCAAAACTAACCCACTTTCACACCAAATACAAGAGCTCAACCAAAGAATTCACATCCAAATCCGCACCAACGCTGCTAAAAAATGGCATTCATATTCGGACACTTTCAGCCATAAAACCAACTCCTCTAAACTTTGGAAAACCATAAAATCACTAGATAAGAAACAGCCACCCATCCCAAATTGCGCAATAAACTTCAATGGAATTATAAGTTGGTGATTGAGAGGTCAGTATTGTTGAAGAGAATGTGGATACCATGCATTCTGCATTGGGTCGTTCTGTTGAGTGTCCAAGTTAATTTGTAGTTGATCGAATGGTGTACAAAAGAGTAGACCACCTCCATTGGAATTTCTGTCTTTCCTGATAGTGTGTAGTTGGGAATATGTGGATCTTTGGATTTTGGTGAGAGTTTTGTTTCCTGGATAGCAGCTATTTAATGTGTGATTATGAAAAAGTTGTAGTTCTGTAGTTTTGGAGATTCCTTGGCATAAATTGCAAAATATTAAGGTAGAATTTTTGAAGTTTTTTGCAAAGTGGAGAGAGCGTGCAGTTGTTACAAGAAAAATTTGGTTGTAATTTTTAGGCTTGTAGGTTGCTGCATTTAGATGCACCCAATTGTTACATTTGGTGCATTGGACGCTGTTTCTGTTAACATTTATTACAGTTTGCACAAAAATATTGCATCTTTTGGGGGCGGGTTTGGATGAATGTCTCCGGAAAGAGTCATCATTTTTTTGGCAGCCATTTTGGCCGCCGATTATCAAAAAAGAATGTGCAGTATCGCATTGGCAGACAGCAGTGGCGCAAATCGCCCGATTGACTGGAAAAGAGTAGAGCTGTTGACCATTTCCATTTCTGGATCTGGGCAGTGTCGCTGCGTGGAAGCCGCTCTTAGACACCCTATTATTATTATGCCCTACCCCCCCTAAAAAATTTTGCCTTCTACCCGGACCCCCCTCCCTCCCCTCAGCCAAGCCCCAACCAAAAACACCTCAAAAACGACCAAAACCCAAAGAGCTGAATAGAGCATTCAGAATTGGTTTTAAAAATTACATGCAACGTTTTTAGTCATTTAGGGCCTCCTACTATACCAAATTTCAGCAAAATCCATGACATAAGATCCAATAATATCAAAATAATGTGCGTTTTGGCGTGAAATGACCCTTAAACACTATTTAATTATTAAGATTTTTGCCAAATTATTATATTCGTTTTTAGAACAATACAATTATACATATGACAGACTTTTTGGGCAAAAAAAGTTATTTTCGAACCAGTATGGGAATTGAAGGATTTAAAAAATTGTAAAAAGAAAACGACTGTTGCAGGTAAAGCGTTTGCGTAGAATAAAACAAAGTGTAAGTGTTTATATTGATAAATTTTTACACCTTTTAATATTAAAAAAACGTGTAAAAATACTGATTTTGTGCTGAAAATTCACGTTGTTGGAAATTTTGTATTAAAATAGTATCTTAAATTTTCTCGCGGGGGAAATGGGAGATTAGATTTCAAATTATCGCTCAGGAAAATGCATACCCCGCCCCCCCTTTCTCCAGGTTTATATTAATGCTTTGGATGATATTTGTTGACAAAGAAAAAGGTCCCAACTGGTAATTGGTTTTGAAATGGTCCTGGACTTTGAAAAAGATGCATTGATAGATGTTGTTTTGCTTTGTTCTGCATTTCTATCTCGTGCAGGCCAAGATTCCTTTACTCTTATGCTACCACAGAATCGATACCCACACAACACAACATCTTTTGTTGTTGTTGATTGTTGTTGATAACCTGAAACTTATCTTTCCTATGCAGATTATGCAAAGGGCAGGCGCTAAGACAAGCCAGGAGGGGCGAAAATGTTTCACCCCTATGGTTAAGACAATATCTTTTCACATGCACACTCATTAACACGAACCGTCAGACCAGAGGATCTTTGGGCGAACCCCGCAGCGGTTGTTGATCTCCTTTGTGAGGGGGAAGAGGGAGCTAGCAAGGCGAATGTGGCTTCTACTTCGTTCAGTTACGTATCTATACTAACCATCCTAAAATTTGGGGGGTCCCAGACCCAGTACTAAAAACGCTAAAAATGGGGTATTTAAGGTATACCCCAAAAAAAATTTTGGGACACCACCACCCCAAATTCCAGGGGTTGGGTATACTCCCCCCAAAAAATCCGGGAGGCTGTCCACCTATGGGGGGGTAAATCCTCCAATAAAACGGGGGCATTACCAGACCATGCACAGGTCTGCTAAACGCATCCAAGTACTAAAAGAGTTGAGATTTTCACTTGACAAACATGGCTAGGTGAATTCTGACCTAACTATCTCAATTTTAAACTGTAGAAAGTGATTAAAACACGATTTTAAATAATACAGTGTAAAATATAGGCAAAATATGACAATATTTGAATACACTATTTTTACTGTTAAAAAATTTTAATAAACCAATAAATCAAATTAAACAAGTTGTTTTAACATTGCTGGAATATTTAAATCCAAATATTCAATTGAATTGAATTGAATTCAATTGAATCCAAATATTTACAAAAAAATAAATAGTCATGGACCACCAAAAATATGGCCAATAAGTTGTTTTTGATTAAAAGGCTAAATTAAACTTTGTTTTAATCAAATTTATTGTTCCTGAGCCTAAGCAAAGCCTAAAATCAATCTTTATTTTATTATACCGCCTTTTTGTTAATTTTTCCATTTTTTTTCAAATTTTGATTTTTTATGACTGAATTTAAGCAGACCTGTGCACTGCCCACCAGGGGTTTAAACGGG
>JASAMX010016818.1:0-22521 GCA_030248175.1 Microlaimidae sp. YZB2_3
CCGAAAAAACTTATCCAAAAAAATAAAAAAAGGTGGCCGAAATTAAGTCAGTTACCCTATTTTATAATGACAGTGGCTCATTTTGCCGTAGCAATGACGATATGTTGTACTGTTTTATGGTTTAAAACATATGAAGGAAAAGAATAAAAACATAGACCAAAGGAAAAGAGCAGGTTTTCTACTGTTTAAATTACGATCCCCTTACAAAAATCTACTACTACAATTTTTTTATTTTAAAGCTCCCCTTAAGTAAAAATTCACTAATCAAACTCAAGGAGAATAAAAAGTACCTAAAAAGTTTTTCTGAAGTATGTGGGTTAGTTTCCCAAATTCAGGAAGACGAACTAAAATCCGGGACACGTATTTTTATTTACCACACCCATAAATGTTTTTTGAGGGGGGACAATAGGTCCACCCTCCCCCCCTAGAGCCAAATTTTTTGACCTAGAAAAAATCCATGCTCCCCTCTTAAGCTCCAGACAGGTCCGGCCTGACCCCCTAGTGAGGCTGGCCCCCCTCCCCCACCCCTCCCGACCAATTTGGAAGTATAATTTTTTATTTACTGTCAAAAATACGGTTTTTTAGTTAAAAAACAGTGTTTAAATACACTTTTTAGGCCTAAATAGGCGGTTTTAGTGTATAAAATTTAATATTAGACCTAAAAACACTTAAATTATTGATTTCAAAAAACTTTGTCAAAAAATCGGACCCCCATTGACCCCTCCCTAAATTTGAAATCTTGCACCCGGGGTCAACCCCCCAAAAAGCCAGGGGGGTCCGGATCTCCCTGGACCCCCCCCCTAAAAAATTTTGTTCTTCAACCCGGGGGTGGACCCCCCTAGGGCCCTAGCGGATCCGACCAAAAACATCTATGTTCACATCAATCGTGTTTTTTGTTAAAGTGAAATTTTAACCTTAATTTAAACTAGAAGCAAAACTTTAATTTTGGGTCAAACAAACCGCATTTGTTTTGCATTTTTAGTTTTTTTTTATTGTAAAACAAGCATGTTTTTAGACCATACACGGGCAAGTTGATTCGGAGTGGGAAAGTTAAATTAAATACCCAGATTTAGGTCGTGGGTTAAAATCCGAGAAACGGATTTTACCCTATCGTTTTTTAATTGCCTTTTTCCCATTTCTTTTTTGTAGGAAAAATAGCTAAAAACACTAAATTTAGGTCAATAGACACTTTTTTATTTTTTAAAGCTTTTTATTGCTTAAAACACTTATTTTGACTTCAAAATCTTAGTTTTGAAATATTAATGGTCAATTTAAAGAGATTTTTTCTTAAATGTTAAGAATTGATGAGGGATTTTAAATCTTTCTTTCGCGAAATTTTGGAGGGTGTTAACAGTAAGGGGGAGGGAATGGAATAACCCCTAAATTTTAGCAAGAGGGACGGAAACCCCAAACCCTTCGAATCAGAAGGGGAGGGGGAAGAATGACTTCTTTTTTAACCCTCTATTTGAAAAAAAAACGAAGAAAAAATGTCATCAAAATAGCTTCTAACGACTTTGATGACAAACCTTTTTGACCTAATATTAGCATTTTTACCTATTTTTTTAAATCGGATATTGATATGGGTTAAATGCACTGCAGAAAAAAACGATATGAATAAAATGCGTTCCTCAGATTCCCCCTCCTCTGAATCTGGATTTTATTCCTCTCTCCGGACCAACTTGTCTATGTATGAGGTTAACACCCCCAATTCCCCCGTGCCTATGTATGGTTTAGATCTCCAATCGTATAAAGATCGAAAATGGTTTGGAGAATTAAAACCAATTTTATCACAATTAAATTTTGGTTTAAACCTCTTTTCTAGAATTTGAAAAACGTTAATTAATGCTTAACATTATAGAAGGGGCTATTCAAGCAATCGATTGGTATCAATGATAATTAATTATTTTACTATGGTTATTTTAATAAAATGTTGGTTTATATAATTTGTAAAAAAAAACAACATCTAATATTTTCAAAGCATTATGCTATGGATGCATAATAAAGATAAAATTTTTAGGGAAAATATTCACGGGAAAAAGCGAAGATGAACCAAGCTTGAGGGACGAAGGAGACATGCCGGTTGAATTAGATGTTGACGAGGAACTGGAGGATGCTCTTAATCTTGCTGGTGAACACGATCTTGTGGATCTAGCTGGTATAACATTTTTTGCGAAGATTTTATAATATACTTAGCTATTGTTGGTTTGTATTGGCGTGGCTGGAAATGGGAAAATTTAGGATCGTTGTAGTTAATTAGGCTCACCTTCAAAAGAGTCCCGGCACAAAAGAGTCCTGAAAAATCGCAGCTGGCACAAAAGAGTCCTGGCACAAAAGAGTCCCGGCACAAAAGAGTCCTGGAGAAAATGCGTTGATGCGCCCAAGCGCTGCTAGGGCTGAGGTCGGCACAAAAGAGTCCTGGCATAAAATCAATTTTTAACAGCTGACATGCAATGAAAAAGTGTACGGAGGTAAAGCAACGGAAATATTAAGCCCCAGGCGCCTGTTGAGACACAAAAAAATGGAGTAGAATAAGAAGTAAAAAAATAAATAAATAAAATAATAAATCAATAAAAATTTGTTAATTTTCATAAAGTGGCGCAGTAAAAAGTTATACTGTAGCCATGTTTAACAACACTTAACAGGTATTTAACTACATTGTATTAATGTTTTCCGGAGAAAACAGAATTTTTGAAACTAAATTTTTTTCAACGTGTATTTAAACGATAAAATAGCCTAAAATGCGTATAGAATAAATTAAAACATAATAAACAAGTCTCTCCATCTGCTTGAAATGGCTGGAGCCGCGGAGCTTGATATTGAATGGTAGAAAAATCACTTCTGTTAGCTTTTCCTTTTTTTAAATTACCTATTTTTTCTGCTTTAAAAGTAAAGTATACCATTTTAAAAGTAAAAAATTGTTTAAAAAAGTACACAAAAGATTTAAAAAACTATAAAGGTTACGATGGAAATTTAAATGTATCGAAGGGAATTTCGCAATTATATTAGGAGGTTATGTTCGTTTTAGTAATAGATTCATCAATTAATATTTATTTAATGGTATATTCAATTTTTTTATTACAATTTACTTTTTTATTAAAATTTAACTTTTTTATGTGTTTTTTATTCATTATATAACTACTTTTTAGGTATTTTTGGTATCCATTTTTATCTCACCTCCCATTATTAATATAATCATCATGCAAAATCTTTCTGTACATTCGGAATTCTGTCGTAATCTTGTATAATATTTTTAAAAATGGTTATAACATATTTTTTTTTTAATTTTTAACTTAAAACGAATTATAAAACAAATTTGTGATTATGCTAAAAGTCCTTAAGAACTAAAGGGTATTTAAAGCCATATTAAATTGGACACTTCTGGTTGTCCTTACAATTACGACCAAAACACTTATTTGATAAAAATTGTACTATTTTAACTATGAACAAAAAATTTATCCCAACTAAAATACTTATTTAGACATGATTTTGTTACTCTATTATGACAAAAAACACTAATTCAATATTATATAATTTATACCCAAACACAACACATGACACAACACAACACATACACAAACCCAAACACATGTTTTTCTTATTTTTTAAATACTTTACAAAACTTTGAGTGTATTAATAACTAAATAATAAAAATACTTAAAAACATAAATTTTTTACCGGCGTAATTCTTCACACAACCTCTTAAGAGGCTAATTAAAAAAACAAACAAAAAACTGGAAGACAGCTGAGGTGTGAGCATTGTATCTCAGTCTAAAAAATTGATTTTATACCAGGACTCTTTTGTGCCGACTTTAGCGCTCGCAGCGCTTGGGCGCATGAATGCATTTTCTCCAGGACTCTTTTGTGCCGGGACTCTTTTGTGCCAGGACTCTTTTGTGCCATTAAAAAACAATCAAGAACGAACACGAACAACACAGCTACTTGCGCAAACGCTAAAATACCCTTAAAAGCAAAGAAAAATATTGCCGATAAAAACAATATAAGTAGATAAGCAAAAACAGACAACGTATCTCCGGAATCGACAGAAAAACAAAAAAACCCAACAAAACCAAAAAACCACCCCCCCCGGCTGTCGATTTTTTTCAAAATTTGGTAAATTCTTTCTTTCTCATGCATCATTAGAACACAAAAAGAAACACAAAAAGCCATCACAATCAATTTTGTGCCAGGACTCTTTTGTGCCGGATCTTGTTAATTAAATTAGAATTTAAACTTCGAGTTGAAATATATGAGTGGGAAAACTGGTTGACAGGAACGGGTTAAGGTGATGGGCTACTTCCGCTAAAACTCTCTCCCCAAATCAAAAAAAACCCGAAAAAAAAAAAGAAAAACAATAAAAGAAAAAAAATATATATTGAATACTAATTACTTAAAACACAACGTATCAACCTCAAAACTTAAAATAAATAACAAACGTTGACGCAGATCATATTACATACGATTCAACAAATCACCCCCGAGAAATTGTCCCCCACACAAAACTACTTAAAAAAATAATGTAGATACAAACCACTCCCCCCCCCCCCCCTTCGCCTGTGGTACGGGTACAGCAATAAACCAAACAGATATTATATACTTCAATTCCAGGAATGCCCGAGAGGCAGAGTATATTAAGACGAACCCATCCTATAAAACAAAAAAGCAAAGCACAAAGACTAAAACACCCACCAACATTACGGGAAAGTTTTAAATCTTTAAATAATACTCTAATACTTTAGTTTTATCTGCTCCCTGCATCAATCTAAAAATAGAACTAGTTAATACTAATTCGTCTTTACTACGGCAGAACGAGTCAATGAAAAAAATCCTTGTTTTGAGAAATGGCCATTTTAAACTTTCAAATGGTCAGAAAAAAATACCGTCTTTTGTTGCAGTATTTGATACAAAAATATGTTTTAACACTCTAGGTAAGCTACGTTTTTATGTATTTACCCCAAATCAAACATGTACTGTGGCTGATAAAAATTAAATTTTTTGTTGCGACTCTTTTTGTCAAAAGCAGCATTTTATTATTTATTCAGAGTCAGAATGAGTCAAATATACAGTGACTCGTTGTGTCACTTTAGGTATAATAGAGTCAATACCTGATTGACTCCATATGGTTTGTTAGTAACAAGGTTTAAAAATCTTAGAAAACGAACTTTAACTCATATTTTGTTACAAAAGGCTTTTTATTAAGTTTTTGTAGCAATCATTAGTTATTATAGTAAGTTCCACATACAAATTAGTTACCAGCTCTATATTTAATAACTTTTATGTCGTTTTTACTATTGGGTTATTTGAGAGCTTTTTTATTAAAAAATTAGTTGCCCAAGGTACTCTTACTCGTTTGGTTTTGGTTAAGTTACTTCTCATTAATAAGTTAATTTGATTTTGATTTTGCTAAGGCCTTGGTGGTTCCATTATTGATCAGGCTTGCCTTTGCCTATTATTCACTAATTTATTGGTTTTTAGGTTATTTTTAGCACTGCCTTTGTATATTGATCTGATTCATTGTCTGGTTTGTCTTTAGTAGTGTTGGGTTGGGTAGTTTGGTAACTATAAATAATGCGTTTAAGTACCTTGCTTTGGTATTAATCACTAATTTAAAGGTTTTTTTAGGTTATTCTGCCCATTTATTTGTTTATCACGCTTAATTCCTTCCCTACTTGGTTCATGACCTGATTTGGTGTCTGACTTTGGTATGGTAGTGTTTGGCTATTACAAGAAAATAATGTCTTTGTTCCTTTTCACAGCAGCTCCATATTAGGGATAATACTTTTGTGATATGATTTTGTAAAAAGTAACAATAAGCACCAGGCCATAGTCAAGGGCTACTATTAGCCCTTCCTTGATTCTATGGGTAAGATGAATGCATATCATATGATTATTGATTTTACAAAAAAATGACAGTGTAAGTCGTTTTAGCGAATTTAGCAAATAGGTAAAACACAAAGTGTCCATGTTTCCATGAGCCCTATCTTCACAGTTCAATTCTGAAACCACATTGTTGAAACTTAGATTCTTGTTTAACAAAACAGTGAGTATTGGACACAATATAAGTTAATTATTTATTTTGACTCATTTTGTCAAACATAGCATTTTAATATTTTGCATAGTTATCCATATATATTCATAATGAGTCGAAAACATGTTGACTCATTTTGTTATAATAGTAATACCCCAGTGAATAGAGTCACACCCCGTTTGACCCACTATTACATGAACTTACAAATTGTGACTCAATGTTACATGACCTGATTTCTCCGTATTATAGTTCGTTTGCAGTTGGCTCCTTTTGCCATAAGGTGTAGATGGTGGTTTTCTACTCAAAACGCAAAAAAAAATTTTTTTTTAAATTTTTGCGTTGACTCATTCTGCCGTAGTAACGACGATAATATATGTTGCTACATAATGAGTCAAAACGGGGACTCAGAGGACTTTCATTGAAGCATTAACAATATAAATAGCAACATATTTATGTTTTTTATTTCATTAATTTAAAATTATTTATTTTTTTTTTCTTTTATCATTTTGTCCCCTCCCCCGGACACAGGGAGGACAGCCGGGCCGGGGCGGGGGAGAAAGGAACCGGGGCCGGGGGAAAACCCCGACCGGGAGACGAAAATTTTTGCAGATTTATTTTGACTCATTCTGCCGTAGTAACGACGATAATATATGTTGCTACATAATGAGTCAAAACGTGTGTGACTCAGTATGGACTTTGCATTTGAAGCATTTGACTCATTATGTTGTAAAAAATAGCAACACATTATTTATATTTTTTATTTTTTATAAAATAATATAGAGAATATTATTCTGTGTTTTTTTTCTCTTTTCACATAGGGGTATACCCTCCCCCCCACCCAGAGAGCTAGAGGGGGGGGGGATTTTCGGAGGCCCCGGGCCGGGGGGGGGGGGAGAGAGAAGGAGGATCTGGGGGGGGGGGGGTAAAAAACTCCCCCACGGGGGGGGAAGAAAAAAAAAGTAGAAGAATTAATAATGTTCATCATTTTTAAAAAAAAAAACAGCATTTATTGCTCATTATTTGGTTTAGGTAATTAATAGTTACATTTTAGAATTTAAGCACTTTGTGAGTAAAAAAACTTATTTTTTATTACACAAAAATTTTACTGTTACTTTTAAAAAATGTTACTTTTAAATAGCTGTACAAATAGAGCAGGCGTGAAAGTACTTTTATACAGGGAGTATGTTTTGATCAGTAAAGCAAAACGTGATAAAGAAACTGAAATCAAAACTGGGTACAATTAACAAAACTATTTCACAATAATGAAATCTGTTCATATTAAAATTTTTTTTAAATTAAATATGTTGGTACCTAATTGGCGAAATTTAACCGTAAAAGTTAAGTAAACTAGTCTTGAATGTTATTTTTAAGAAGCACTTTTATTCGAATTTCATTTACACAACGCTATTCAACATTTTTTAGTTTAAACATATAAAAATGTTTAAAACGCACTTTTTTATTTTAAAATATAAGAGCATTTTTAAAATTTTATTGTCAATTTTTGTAAACTAAAAAACACTGTTTTTAAGTGTGTAAAAAATAAAATATTATATTGCGATTACACGAAACTACTCGCTTTCTAGCTGTTTTAAGTTGATTGTTTTAATGATTTTAATCAAATTATTTAATTTTATCCAAAAATTTTAAATTAACCAACCAACTTTAGCCCTTTAAAAATTTGCATATAGGTTCCAAATTAAGTAATTTGATGAATAATTATTAAAATACAGGTTTTGATCTTTATTATTAAACCGCTTTAGTGAAAAATTTTGAATGTTTTTGTTGCTAAATAGTCGATCCAATACTGCAAATATCAGTATTATTTATCGGTATTATTTATTTATTATTATCGGTCAGCTAGATTTTATTTGCCTATAGTATTATTCTTATTCAGCATTATGCGAAAACTTTTTTTTCAAATTAAATATAAACAGTTCATTATTAACTTTTTGTTTTAAAAATTCATGTTTGGTGTCTTTTGGGTGGATACAAAATATTGGGTTCTGGACTGGACTGACTTGGCAGGTTTTTTTGAATTTTATGAATACTATAGTGTAGATTTAAAATAAAATTAAAAATTATAAAATAAAGACTTGACATCAGCTTGAATTTTTTAACGTAACAAAATTCGAAAACAATTTTAAATATTCACCTAAAAATAAACGCAAGAATATATATATGTTATATATATATGCTTGAATGTCCAGTGTGTGCCCTTTCCAGCCAGGGTTTCCTCTCCCCCCCCCCCCCCCCCCCACCCCCCCGCGCCCCCCCCCCCCCCCCTCCCGGAGGAGCTCAGCAACTGCACGGGGGTTTGCCCAAAGGTCCTCTGGTCCCAAGGGTCGTGTTAATGTTTATGCATGTGAAAAGATGTTGTGTTGTGTGCATTTGTGTTTTGCATAGCGGGCAGTTTGGTGATGTGTGTTGTGTAGGATTTATTTTGTGTAGGTAGGAGTAAAAAAGAGATTTCCCCGCCCTGAGTTGGGCGAGGGTCCCCCTGCCCCCCCCGAGGGAAGATTTTCTTCCTCGTTGCTTATTGCTGGTGCTTTTGTTTGAAGTATTGGGTTTATTGGAGTGTTGTTGATGTGGTTTGTGACTGTGCTTGTGTGGATTTGTTGTTTTAGTGCTTTGTAGGTTTTGTTGTGTATGATGGAATGTTTGTTGTGTAGTTGTTGTTGTGAAAAATTGTTTGTTTTTTGAGCCTGCTGGGTGCAGGTTGTTGCGTTAAATAGTTGAGTGGATTGTTTGTGTACATGGAGTCAACTTGATCCAGTCAACTTGAATGTCCAGTTGTACAATAAACCGTTCTACTCACATATGATCGAATTTAAATAATCGAATTTATTTATCATTTTCTGCTAATTTTTTGCACGAAGCTATTTAGTAAAATAGTCTTAGAAAAAACGAGTTTTCGGTGTACAAAATATTGCTGTGCGAGAAAATTTTTATTTCGTGCACAGAAAATAGCTTGCGCGTGAAAAGTCACAAGTGCAACATTTCTTGTAGTATTTAGGTAAAAAATTCCCTGTCTAGCCGAAAATTCTCTTGTTTTATATATATTTTTGATATAAGCAATGATATTAGAATAACTCCAATATATGTCAAATAGGTCTTGTGTGTGATTATAAGGGCAAGTAAAACCTAGCGGACCTCAATGATTTGCAGTATTGAATCGACTATTTAACATTAAAACCATTTAAAACTTTTAATAAAAACGGTTTTATATTAAAGATTAAATACCATATTTTAACAATTATTTATCAAATTACACAATTTGGAACAAAAATACAATTTTTTTAAAGGGTGAAAGTTGACTAATTTATGTATATTTTTTTAAAAGCAGAAATTAAAAAAATTATGCGTTGCAATTCGTTTATTTAAAAAAATTTCATAACCGCACAATTTTAATTGGTACGTTTACGTCTCCTATAAAAACTTACTAGAGGTCATCCAGATATAATTTAACTATAGATATCTTTTGTCAAACTCTCCACAATATAATTTAACCATTGATATCTTTCGTCAAACTGTCATCTTGTAAATAAAATCTACAAACGGATTTTAATACTCAAAAAATCTTTAAATTTTTAGAATAAGGATTCGTGATTAAAATAAGGAATCTTAATAAAATAAAGAGGCTTTAGAAAATCTTAATATAGCATAATAAACAATAAATATCCTAAAATTAAAACAATTAATTTAGCTCTGTAGATAAAACCTTGTATAATATTTCACTGTCAAAAATGTTTAGAAGCGCTTTAAAATTTGCATTCTTAGGGGTCCTTACCCCGGTTTGCCCCGGTTAATTTGACAGCTGAATTGCCGGGGCCGGGGCCGTGGTAGAGAAAATTGCGTTTGCGGGGGCCGGGGTGGAAAAAAAGTGCCGGGGCAAGCCGAGGCCGGGGCCCCGGTCGATCACTAATCCCACCCATTAAAAAAAAAGGTTGGCTAAGATTGTTTTGTTTTTTGTGCATAATTTTATGTTGATGTGATTTGGTAACTTTTTGACAAAAAAAGTTATTTGAGTTTTTTTTGTGCAAATATTTACAATGCTGTAGCATAATGAAGAATCAACTTTTTAACTTGTATCAAATTCAACAGCACAAGTTAAATTATTGCTGTCTTAAATTATTTTTCATTATAGACTTTCTATGGTATTTTATTTCTATAAATTTCATTTTTATTGCAGATGGCATGAGTCCAATCCACTGTTATTTGATGCTTTTACCCTACATTATTATGTATAAAATGAGTCACAAGGCTTGTGACCCATCACACAACAACTTCCTCTGGTGTATAATGCAATGAGTCAATGCACATTGAGACTATGTAAAGTTAAATTATGTAGTTGTAAAAAATGAGTCAACACTGTTTGATGCATTTGACTGTTAAATTGCTCTTTTGAGAAAACGAGTCAAATCAGTATGTCTACTTACAAGTTAAAAACAGCACTCATGACAGAATGAGTCAAAACAAAAAATTGGGTTTATCTCAATCAATCAAATCACTACAATTATGGCGAATATGTAGGTATCTGGAGTATGAGTATCCATAGAGCTACAACATATTTTTGCTTCAAAAAACAAAAGGAATGCCAGTATTTTTTTCTGACCGTCAGAAAGCTTAAAATGGCCATAACTCAAAACTAGGATTTTTCGCATTGACTCGTTCTGCCGTAGTAACGACGATATAGGATCCTACTTCAAACACTAAATCTAATTTTATAATGTAAACATTTAATAATTACAAAAATAACGAAATTACGAGACTAACAGGGGCAAACTCTTTAAACCCTAAAAGAATATTAGAGTTTAAAATTTGGAAGTTTACGCATTTTTTCTGTGGGTTCAATTTCTCGAGTACATAGATGAACACGGTCAAAAAGCTAGGGGGGTGTTTACCCTGGGTAAATGACATTTCAAAATCCAGGAGGGGGTCCTAGGGGAGGTCGAACCAGTGGTGTAGCCAGGGGTGGGCGGGGGCGGCCGCCTTCCCCCCCCCCGAAATCCGGCGAAGCCGGATTATTTCGTAAGGGGGGATTCTTACGTTTTTTGAATTTTGGGAAAAAATTTTTTTCTTTATATATAAATTCAGAAACATTTCTGATGCGTTCCAAAAGCATAAAAATACCCAAAAAACTGAAATTTTTCCCGCTTCGCGGCAAGTGTACATTAATTATTTTGTCAGTTTTTTTAATTTCTATAGATTGTACCATTCAATACATAGCTAACGCATGTGCTTTTGCCTCAGATATTGAATAGCAATACTATATATTATAAGATATATAGGTTTGATAATGACTGTTTTAAACCCCTTAACAGCAGTTTTTACACTTGTGGGGTTGTTCACTTTTCCACCTCCCCCATACATGGGCACGGGGGGGGTCGGGTGGGCGTCGAACCCCCCCCCCCCAAATTCTGAGAAGTGGGGTTTAACCCCCCCACTCATAAGTGGGGGTTAGAAAAAGTTAACCCCCCCCCAATTTTGGAAAAATGAAGAAAAAAAATGTCTTTAAAATCACTTCTAACTGCCTCCAAACTTAAGTTTTGAGGTCAAAATGAATGTTTTAAGCAATAAAAAGCTCAAAAATGCAAAAAAAAAGGCCTTTTTGACTTACAACTAGTGTTTTTAACCCAATTTTTCTTCAAAATACTAAAACTAAATTTGTAAAATGCACTCCTTAAAAAAAACGATATGGGTATTTTGCATTTCTCGGATTTTAACCCCCCCCCCGAATTTGGGGTTTAACCCCCCCCCACTCCGGACCAACTTGCCCATGTATGACCTCCCCCCCATGGTGAAGCGTGGCAGTTTGTATAGATTTTTTTTACTTTTTAAATATTGAGTTATAAAAATTTAATACAAATCTTAGTGCATTCTAAAATCAGAAATTAATCAATATAAAAATTGTTCCCGCTACAGGGAAAGGTCAGATTTATACATATACAGTAAAATTAATATTATCAGTAATATTTTTTGTTATTATAACTTACACCATACTCATTCGCAAAATTTTAAAGACATCAGAAAATAGATAGTTGTGTTATATACAATTTCATTGCCTGATAATTTTGAAGATCAGACATAATTGTGCAGAAATTAGGTAAACAAACAAAAACAAAATGTATGTTCACGCACACACCAGGGGACAATTTTTAAGAAGTTTTTAGTGCATATTTCAAAAAATTTCGCCTCCGGCGGCTGGGGGGACACCTCCCAGACCGTCCCCCCCAAATGAAATCCTGGCTACGCCACTGGGTCGAACCCCCCTAGCTTTTTAGGGGAGTCGACCGGGGTGCGAAATTTTTAAATCTAGAGGGGGGTCAGATGGGGTCCGGTGTCGAAAGCAAAACAGTTTTAAACCATAATAACTTTAATAATAATTCTTTTTATAGGATAATACTACATTTTATTAAATAAAAAGCGATATTTAGGTATAAAAAGGGTGTAAAAACATGAATTTGTGTTAAAAATTCACGTTTTTGCAAGAAAATTTAGTATAAAAAAGTACTTAAAATTTTCTCGAGAGGGGGGGGGGGGGCTCAGATTTTAAAATCTAGAGGGGGGTCAAGGGTGAAAAATTCGAAAATTTGGGGGGAGGGAGGGCCCCCCTGGATTTTTTTCTAGAAGGGGGGCCCCTGAAATTTCGAGGCTGGGGGTGGGTTGGACCCCACCCTACTCCCCCTTGTTCATCTATGGTCGAGTATAACCTCAAAATCAGAAAGGCTTCCCACATATGGTTAAAACTAAAAGTATACCCCCCTCTTGTATTCTATCAATATTATGCTTAAATAATATTTTAATCAAGTATTAAATTGTTTCAGATGGCCAATCAAATATGGACATTTGCCTTTCCAGTCAAATTAAAAATTCGTGATGTTGTTTGTCCCGTTAAAGAGTGTAAGTTTTAAAGTTATAAAGATAATTAAATTGTAGTTTTTTCATATTATATTATTTTATTTTTAATGTTATTGTTCGTTGCTAATGCTCTCAACGAATCGTAACACCATGTGTATAATGCAGACCTGTGCATAGTCTCGAAATGCCCCCACCCGCTTTATTTGAGGATATGCCCCGCCCCCGTTTTATTGCCCCCCTTCCGTTTTATTGCTCCCCCCCCCCGCCCTAATATAAAAAAGTACCCAAAAATTATGGCGCCATTTTTGACCTATAATGACGTCATCATCGCAAAATTTTTGCAGTTTTTAGCCTATTTCAATGCATTTTAAGTAATTTTAGACCTATTTTTACCTTAATTTTTTTTGTTTCTTTTTTCTCTTTCCCTTTTTTTCTCTTTTTTGTCCTTTTTTTCTTTTTTTTTTCTCTTTCTCCTGCTTGCCTCCCGCGTTTTATTGCCCCCCATTTTAAAAAAGTTGCCTCCCGTGTCCCCCCATTGTGAAATTGCCCCCCCCCCAATAAAACCCGGGGGGCCGTGCTCAGGTCTGATAAATTGAAGTGAATGTTGCATTTCCACGCACATACAAAGAGACAGAAATACACACAAAAAGGTTATCTTTGTATAAATAAAACGTAGTAAATGTAAAAATTACAGCAAACAAAAAAAACACAAAAATTGATTTAATTAAAACTATCGTTTCTGTGTATAATTTTTCATTTTTTGTTTAAACACAAGCGGAGATTGCACTTAGGTAAAAGATTAGAGTATACAGCAGGATCAACATCAACTCTTTGTTATTCTGTCTATAACATAATAACAATCTTCTTCAATCGTTTGTAATCAAGTAAAAATTCTGGCACAGGCGTATCCCAGCGAAAAAGTGGAACGTTTTTTCTTGCAGTTTTTTTTAACAATAGCAAAATGAAAATGCTCTGGATCGAATGTTTTTTGATCGAATAATTCGTGGTACTTTTTCCCTCTTTAGCAATAAGAGGGATACGTCCTGTCTTACAATTTTTCAAAACTTTTTATAAAATTGAGAGATTTTTAGTATTTTAATTAATTGTTAGGAATTAATCTTAAAATCCAAACGGAGTGAGTGGGTTTGACCTTTTTAGATTTAAACGTTAAAATTCATTCTCCAACTCCGTATGCAAAGCAATATCATGTTGCACAATCATAGGTGAGCACGGTCCCGGCAGCTAGGGGGCGGGGTGATTACGGGGGTAAATCAAATTTTGAATTCTAGAAGGGAGGTCCGGACCTCCACAAGCTTTTTAGGGGGGTCGACCCGGGGTGCAAGAGGGGGGTTAGGTGGCGTCCGTGTCCAAAGCAAAACAGTTTTAACCCAATAACTTTAATAATTGTTCTTTTTATAGGATAACACTACATTTTATTAAATAAAAAGCGATATTCTGGTTAAAAAAAAAGGTGTAAAAACGTGAATATGTGTTAAAAATTCACGTTTTTGGAAGAAAATTTTGTATAAAAAAGTACCTAAAATTTTCCCGAGGGGGAGGGAGTGTCAGATTTCAAATTCTAGAGGGGGTCAAGCGTAAAAAATTCTGAAATTTGGGGGAAGGGGGCCCACTACATTTTCGTCTAGGGGGGGGGCGTCCCAAAATTTCGAGGCTAGGGGGGATAGACCCCACCCTGCCCCCTTTCTCACCTATGTACACAATAATAACATGCAAAATAGTTTTAGCGGATTATCGTTTTCCAACTTACAACAATTTGGAAGATTGGGAACGACTTCTGCAAAGAACTGGAGGCAAGGTTCACGGATGGGTAACTACGCAGAAAAATGAGCAATACATGCTGGCGGATAGGTACGTACTCATTGCGTAATTTAGCTTGTGCATCATTGAATTGTATAAACCATTTTGGCTTACATAAAATTAAAAAACCACCAAAATGTCCCATGTAAACTACAACAGTAATTGGTAAGTTTTATATTTACTTTACTTTTTCTAATCAAATTGCCCAAAAATAATTTGTAGTTCTACATGAGAAAATTAAGGGAAAATTTAGGAAATTCTCCCCCTCTCCCCCTTTCAGGGTTAAAGAGGGGGAGAGAGAGAGAGATAAGTAACAAAAGGATATATTAAAATATTATAAAAAATAAACGAATATAAACATTATTCTATATCTGGCGTTAGTTCCTTTTTATTCTTTCTCAAATTTTTTCATTTAATTTTTTATACAACCGAATATTTTTTAAGTTATCCAAGAGTAGTTGTGATGCCGAAAGAGATGGAAGAGTACCTTCTGGATTCTTACGCGCCGAATTACACTTTTGGAAGATTTCCGGTAAGTATCCGTAATAGATAACGTTAAAAAAGTGACAGAAATTGAAAATAGCATTACTTAAAAAACAAAAAAAATCTGAATAGTATTACATTACTAGCTTACATGAGATAGTTGTCTGTTTATTATTTTGTGCCCTTGGGGAGATATTTACCTCAAAGTAAGGACAAAAAAAATTGGAAAAGGCGACATTTTGCAGGAATAAATCTTGAAAAAGCCCATGCTGTGAAAATTGCTTTTGAGATAGTTTAAAGGGTATTCTAAATAAAAAAGCTTTATTATTGGTATTCTTATGCTATATAAAAATTCTTTCAAATGAGTAAAAATTGAATTCGAACTAAAATTGTGAATTGTTAAGAACTCGTGTGTGCTAACCTTGACAATAGCGCAATTAATTGTTTGTAAATTTAATTAACATTAACTTTGTATTATGGATGTTCCTATCCTCCAATATCATACTCCCAAGCTCCGGCCAATTGAAGCGGAAGGAGGTACGAAACTCCGCACGCTAAATGAGCGATTTTAAGCTTATAACCTTTAAATACATTTAAAATTACTCTATCTGCATTTTTAAAACTATTTCTAGCGTATTACATAAGTTTTAAAAAATATTAAGTCGCAAAAAAATTTTGAAAACAAATATTGCATCACTATTTTAATTAATCATTAAATTAGTACAAAAATAGGGCGAAGCTTCAGAGCCCCGGGGGTAGCTCCAAAACTCCTAGAAGCAAAGTTCTGTCTCGGACCTCCGGAGTTCAAGCTCCAGGGCACATCGCTATTTTGTATGCATGTTAATAATTTTATGCATTGTTTTCGTTAAAATTATAATGTTAATAGGTTTGTATGTTAGTGTTATCTGTTATGTATAATACATAATCAATACAATACATTGTAATAATAATAAATAAGTAAATGACTTTAAAAGTTGTATTCCTAAAATCTTAACGAGGTTTTTTCCTTAACGAGGTTTTTTCCTTAGTGTTAATTTCTTGGAATAATGAAATCAGCACATGAATTTACATTAATTCAAAGTTAGTTTTTATTCATACAACACTCTTGTTCACAAAAAAAATAATAAAAATTTCGTGAAAAACTTTTTTTTGAAAATCGTTGCAATTTTTTATTTATTTCTAGATTTGGTGCTGGTGTTCTCTGGAGGGATATGCACTGGTCAGGACAGCGGAGTCCAACAGCGAATCTGAAGTAGTCAAAATGCAATTCGAGAAGTAAATAATAATTATTCCTATTCGTCTTTTAATATAGTTACAGTTAAATGTTGTACCTTGATAATAATAGACTGCGTTCTGCCCTCTCCGTAAACCGGAATTGAGAGATAACGAGTAAATGACAAACAAGAAAGTTGTCGCAAAAGAAAAAACACTACTATTTAAAATAGCCTAAGTTTACTGAAAATTACCTGAAGGGAGGCTTAATAATGCAATTTATTTATAATTAATTTTAACCTGAGGATTTTTTTTCACTTAGTGAAATTTAAAAATTGTTGCAAGAAATAATAGCTATTAATAGCAAAAATTTGTTTAAAAATTATCTAATTATCCACAGTAATTAAAACTTTTGTATTGGAAGCTTAAAATATTTTATAATTATTTTTTTTAAAGTTAAAAATGCCTTGAGCTTAGCTATGAAACGTGATACACAATAGTGTCACTTATTAAAATTACTATTAAAGTCTATTCAAAAATATAATTGAGACTGGCGACAAAACGTAAAAAAACAGGTGGCACCTGCTCCTTTCCCGCCTCTTATCTTCATCTCGTTTAGCCAATAGTAATGGGTTTATCCTAGATCTCTAAATAGAAATATTGAAACTTTTTACACTGATCTAAAGATTCGAGCTTAGTAGGCATAGCCACCTCCGGACATTTAAGGGGTTGACACTCCTGATATTGATTAAATAAAGGTCATGCATGCCTCTCTACGGGACACGGGTTAGCAGTACTGTAGCGTACGTTATGGTAGCTACAAAGTTCTGTTTGTTGGCCTGAGGTGTAGTTCCAAGTTTAGTCGCGTTCCCGCTTTAATTTATTAGGGTAATATTTACAGCAACCGGGGCAATATTACTAAGGGGCTGGCACAGCTTGGAAAGAAGCGGGTGGCGGTTAAGTTCTGACAAAGATCTAATAAGAAAAGATCTGTTGAACTCTCGATCTTTGCTCCTTGCAAGCTTGGAAGTCCTTGGCGCTTGAGGCGAGAAGTGGGAGAAGTAGCAAGATGATCGTTAGAGAAACCGACCACCAAACGCAGAATTAGTTTCAATGGTCGACCAACTTAATACATCTCTTTTTATAGGCAGACGAGGAATGCACCTCGTGAGCTCTAACCTTCTCGCCTCAGACGCTCAGGAATGCAACCAATATTTTTAAAAACAAAGATAAAACTGTTAGATAAAGAATTTTAGAATTAATAAAACTATGAAAACTAAAAAGAATTATTTTTAATTAATTGGGTTATTACAGTACCATATTAAGCGCTAAAAATCAGATTTTGAGAATACATTTTTAAATTTTTCACCAACTTTGGCCTTTTTAGATTTATTCCCAAATTCCGAAAGCTGCACACATTAATCTTGCTAGAGGTCTTAATTTTCTTTTGCAATATTTAATATTGTTTACGTATTTAGTTTCAAGAGGGCTATAACTCAAGTGCACCCCGATGAAAAACCGGCTGAGGAATTGGATGTAAACTATCCGCGTCAGAAAATCGCCGCAGCTTTCACGGCTCTTAAAAAATTGTGCGCCATCGGTAAGCAACATATTCTTTGTATAGTACAAATTTAGATTTTGATGTTATTAATAAAACCAGTTTGAAGTAAAAAAAAACTTTCAAATATTGAATAAAATACACTTAACTGTTTTATTTAACAATGTATATTGAAAAGAAAATTAAATAATTACTATAAATTTAATTTAATTTATAAAATTTTAAATTTGAAAGACCACCAATACTAAAAACACTAAAAAAACGGCTTTTGGTTTGCTCCTTTATATTTTTCCGCGCTGCCCACGTATACTTTAGCATATGCAAACCAAGAGGCAGGCCACAAAACTGCATAAACAGCAAAAACAATGCCACCTATCTTATGGTTAAGCGTTAAGGACACTTTGTCGGACACAAAAATTTTAGAAATCACGGTTAACGAAGCTGGGGGGTGGGTCTTTACCCCGGATAAATCACATATCAAAATCTAGGAGGGGGGGTCCCAGTCCCAGAAGGAGAGGGGTCGGACCCCTTGGCTTTCTAGGGTGGTAGACTCGGGCTAGAAAATTTTGAAACCTAGAGGGGGGTCAGGTGAGGTCCAATGTCTGAAGCAAAATACTTTTAAACCAATAAAGGTTTAATAATTGTTTTTTTATAAAATAATACTGCATTTTATGAAATAAACAGCAATATTCTGGTATAAAAAGGGTGTAAAAACATGAATTTGTGTAAAAAATTATCGTTTTTGGAAGAAAAGTTAGTATAAGTACTTAAAATTTTTTCAAGGGAGAAGGGGGGGTGTTCAAACTCTCAATTCTAGTAGAAAAATCAGTGGTAAAAAATTCGAAAATTTGGGGGAATGGGGGCTCTGGATTTTTTTCTAGGTGGTCAAAATTTCGAGATACCCCCCCTATCCTCCCCCCCGCTCCCCCCCTTGTTCATTCATCTATGATCTGGAATGATGGGCGATGTGTTTTTTTGTATGTGGAGGGCTGTGTTTCCATACTTGTGTACTACCTACCTAAGTAACTAACTACTTATTAATTATAAAAATAAATATTTCAGACTCGACTACTCAATTTTGGCTAGCGGACGACAAGTGGAGGACGGTGATAGAGAACACGGGATGGATGAGCGCTGTCTCAAGAGCCCTGGAATTAACAGACGCAGCTGTTGGACTGATTCAAGAGGACAGGAGCTCCGTGATTCTTAAAGGTTACCTATTATTTTAATAATTGTTTTTCAAGCTTATAAAAAGTTTTTTTAAACGAATTAGGTAGGGTAACTGACTGTTATCTATCTAGCCATGTGCACTTTATTTCATAACTTTGCGCATAGCAAAAATAACAACCGATGATCAAAACTAAAGCTAACCGAATTTAAATCAGTTACCCAACATCTTGAATTTTGGAATTCTAGCATCAAGAATAATCGCGTGTTTGTCTACTTACTGTCAATTTCAAATTCTTTCAAAATTTCGAACCAGCGCTGACTTGTCTAAATTTGTATTATGTACTGCAATATTCCCAACCTCTGGTATCGAAGCTCCGTCCAATAATGGCGAAGTAAGCTAAAGACACCGGAGTCCTGCCTTAAATTTAGATTTAAAGCATTATTTAAACTTAAAATTTTTTTTGTCAAAATATAAACCAGTTGACCTCGATGACTTGCAAAATTGAATGGAATATTTAATAACAAAACAATCTTAACAAACATTGTGTAATAGGAAAAATTAATTTAGTTTACAGAAAAAAGATTGACAGTACACTTATACAGATCTGTGCACTGGCTCCCCGTGGTTTTACTGGGTAAGGCAATTTTTTTGAAACGGAGGGTCAAGAGGGGAGAAAGAAAAAAGAGGGGAAAAAGAAAAAAAAAGGACAAAAAAGGCGAAATTTAAGCAAAAATAGGTCTAAAATGACTTAGTGCGTTCCTGTGAAGGCCTTTTCCACCACAAAAACCGTGAAACCTTCGTACGACAAAGGTTAAACCTTCGTCTCACGGTGGTGGTATTTTCGTATGACAAATGTCGTAGGTAAACCTTACCGCGGTAAGCTCTTCCTATGACCTAGGTTTTACTTTCGTCATACATAATTTTTTGTGCGCGAATAGTGCCCAGTGAGCGAGCAAATTGAAATAATTAAAGCTGTACGGTAGCAATATGCAAATTTTCCAACATGCAATAGCAATATCCTACGTAATACACTGTATCCGTGACAAAAATCTGCATACTGCCACTGTATCGTTTTAAGCATTTCAATTTGCCGTGGACCTCGCGCAAAAAATTGTTATTACGGAAGTATAGTATGACAAAGGTGGTTTGGGGGGGGTTATCCCTCCAAATTTCGGATTTGTGATACCCCCCCCCCCCGCGGGGACACCCCCCCAATTCGCCTCCCGGAGAAAAATTTTTAAGCGTTATAAAAGATAAAACCGCGCTTCGTGTTTATTACCTTGTTGGTGTCATTACTTCATTTTTTTCCTATTATTCAATAAAAATATATTTAAAAATATATTTATTATTCAATAAAATAAATTTATATATAGTACACCTATGTTATCAGTACTATTTTTGTTAGGGTACCATAACTTTAACCATATTCATACGCAAAATTTAAAGACATCAGGCAATAAATAGTTTTGTTATATACAATTTTATCTCATCGTCATATTAATTTTAAAAATCAAACAAAATTGTATATAAATTAGGTAAAAAAATAAAGTAAAATGTGTGTTTGCGCTATCACCAGGGGACTATTTAAGCAGGTTTTAGTACATATTTCTAAAATTTTCGCCTCCGGCGGCTGGGGGACACCCCCCAGACCCCACGGCCGACGCTTCGCGTCGGCTGACGCCGCTACGCGGCACAGGCGGCGGCGCTTCGCGCCGCTTCTATGACACTTTTTCTCCCCCCAGACCTCCCCCCCGAAATGAAATCGTAGCTACGCCACTGCCCCTGGCTACGTCCATGTATATAATCTTTAATTAAATATAAGGATTATGGATTAAAAAGTTTGTGATACTTAACTTTATAATCAAGACAATAAAATTACTATTCTATTATTACGTAATTATTAAAAAAACTATAATTTCTAATCTAATTATAAGAATATATAAACACATTATAATTAAAAAAATTAAAAAATAAAATTTGTAAGTTGCAATAAGATTTTATTTTAATTTTACACAGTTTTAAAGCATTTATAAGCTTGTTTTACGTTTTTTATGCGTTTTAAGCCTATTTTAAGGCAGCGCGGAAATATTAAGTACACCCCCCCTCAAAATCCGGGTCTTGCCAGACAACCCCCCCCCCTCCCTAAAATTTGACCCCCCCCCCGTATACCCCCCCAAAATCCGAGAGGCTGCCCACCTATGGACATAGGTCGCACAAACGTTTCACGGTTGTAACCGAGGAAAAGGTAATTACGGAAACGGGTTAAAAAGCATTAAAATGGCCTAAAAATTTCAAAAATTTTGCTATGATGGCGTCATAATAGGTCAAAAATGGCGCCATAATTTTTGGGTACTTTTTTCATTTTTTGGCGGTGGAGGGGGCACACGCACAACAGCCACTTATATTTGGGGGGAGGGGGCATTTTCAAACCGTGCACAGGTCTGCTTATAACTCTTATTCTGTAATTATTCAGAAAATTAGTTTAAAAAAATTCCGGAGCTCATAAGCTCTGGGGAACATCACTTCTTGAATTTTATTTTTTGTATTCTATCGTTTTGCAGAGCAAGACGGGTGCGACATGAACTGCGTGGTGGCCAGTTTGGTCCAGGTGTGCATGGACCCCTGGTACCGGACCAAAGCCGGGCTGCAGGAGTTAATCCAGAAAGAGTGGGTGGCTCTTGGCCACCCTTTCGCCCTCCGTATGCACGGGATCACAGAGAAGAGCTCTCAGCCCGACCAAAGTCAAAAGGTAAAGTAGTTGTCGTACGGTAATAATATCCTACCTTAAAGGAGCATTGTCAGAAATTTCTAATTAATTTAGATTAGACTACTAATTGAATACAAAACCTATCTACCTCATATTTAATATTTTGGCGTCTCCAAAGCAATTCTATAACATTTTATAAATTCCATTAAATCAGTTCAGTAGCAAAAGAGTTGTATGATCCGGGCTTTATAGGATTTTTATTTG
Source organism: Microlaimidae sp. YZB2_3 (assembly GCA_030248175.1). NCBI lineage: Eukaryota > Metazoa > Nematoda > Chromadorea > Desmodorida > Microlaimidae > Microlaimidae sp. YZB2_3. The sequence goes on from JASAMX010016818.1 coordinate 22,097, forward strand.
TGGCAGTGCTGCTTTAAACGTGCGATACAGAGTGGTGCTTGCATGGCATAGCCAGTTTTGTCTCAGGTAATTTCCTTTAGAATTGCTGCTACCATTGTCGGTTGATGCCAGACATACTGTAGTACTGTTAATGGCGGTACAGACAGAGTCATATTATTTTATTTGTCTTCAATTTTAATATTTTTCGACAAAAACCCTACCCTGATCCTGATGTGGTGTGGCTATGTGTTTAGTTTGTTTATAATGCTTTTAGAACGCATTAGGAATTTTTTTCAACTGCCCTAACCTCCTTTATTTTGTTGTTGTTGTTGTTGCATTACCTGAAACTTATCTTCCGTATGCAGATTATGCAAAGGGCAAGACAAGCCAGGAAAGGCGAAAAAATTACAGCCCCATGGTTGAGACTCTTCTTCCAACATTAATAA